>ML810457.1:174453-196573 GCA_009831015.1 Picea engelmannii
TATATATATATATATATATATATATATATATATATATATATATATATATATATATATATATATATATAGAACAAACAAGGCATCTCATCAGGCTGCAACGTGGGCTGGAGTTAATATCATATGTTTGGCATGCACGATCGACCAACAACTCTCAGTCTAGTTCGCTTACAATGTGATTTATATGATGAGGAAAACATGTAGTCTATCTGTTCTACGTTTTTTTATCTTTTTCTGGGGATATTTGCTCAAAATCTGACGAGAAATTCTTGCATCTGCAGATTTGAGTGATTATTTTTGTTTAATTTGAGTGCCCCATGAGTTTTTCAGCACGCTGAATCCATTTCTACATTAAAAAATGCAATTGAAACAACAAAAAAATGTGATTTTGTGTAGACTTATGTTGTTGGATTTCGACAAAAAAGGCAAAAACATAGAACTATTTTTCTAAATTTCTTTCTAGATTTGGTACATGTTAATGCTAAAATTGTATTGGTAAAATTTTAAGCGTCTCCATTGAACTCATGCTCGATTCGTCAAGTATTCCTAAGGATATTTGCCTATTATTACAATTTGTATTCTTACATTGAGCCTTCAAGTCCTTCATCAAGCCTCATGAGCTTTTATTAGCTTCTGATAGTTGCTAGTGATCAAATGCAATCAAATGCAAGCTTTCCAGTTATTATTGGGTCAAATGTTTATATTTCGCAAATAAAATTTTACATGTCTTGTCTGTCAAACGACCCTTAAGTCATGTCTAGGTGTCATTAATAATTACTATATCACACCTGGTCATCACCATCTCAACACCATCCTGCAAACTCAAAAAGAGCAAAATTTGTGAAAAAATAAGGGTTTTGTTGCATTTTGGGAGCAATGCGACCCACAATGCGACGCTTTTGAGTAAGGTTGGAAAATTCAGGTTTTGAAGGCCTTCCCATTGGTATTTTCTCGCGTTTGATGGTTCATTGGAAAGTATACATGTGGGGATACTTGAATTAGTTTCCAGAATTCAAAATGGACTCATAAAGTTGGCTAAAAACAAGCATGAACTAGCGCGACACTTTTGCAATTTTGGACATTGCGCTTCTGCAATGTTTGAGTGACTGACTTAAAACTTAGATTATGAACAAATGGGAAGGTATTTTTGAAAACTGGAGGAGTTTTTTGTTCATCACATACCAAATAACCAAAACCTCTCTCATTTTTTCAAAAAGTGTTATGGTTAGAGATATACTAGACACACAAAAGGAGCTATGAAATCTGCACAGCTGTTTTAGGAGTGGTGCTATGGAATTTCCTGTAGGAGCTACTGTTATAGATTTGATCATAAAACCAAAAAAGAGAAGTGGGTTTCATTGAAATTGTTTGTGGAGGAAGATGATATCCTTGTTGAATTTCTGACCAAATTTCAGCCTGACCCAGTTTGGCATTTGAGATAAAGAATTAAAACACCAGTGCACTACAAAATGTGCTGCCAACTCTCTGTTTTGCATAGTTGTTGGATATTCACCTTGTTGGGAGGTTTCCACCTGTCAATGAGGGTTCGAATGACTTCTCATGGATCAGTTATATGTCAATGGACACCTACACCTAAGTTTTATCTCCATTAAATACCTCATGCAGTGAGGTGGAAACAATTTATTAATGACTTCCAACAACTTCCTGAAAATTAGCAGTTTGTTGGATTTTTGTCTCTTTGTTGTTGCCACCTATCTTCAAGGATTAGAATCCCATGAAAGAGATGGGATTAAACCTCCTAAGGATATTTGGATGTTATTTTCTATTTAATGAATGGGAGAGCTCTTGGATAAGGGTTGGATTCATGAGCCAAGAGAGGCTAGAGAGAGTAGGAGCAAGCGATTTCCCTATGTATGTTCATTTGTAAGCCTAAGGGAATTTTTATCATGTAAATATTCTTGACATTGAAGCTTAATGAGATTTGTTATATCAGATTGTGTTCTCTTAGCTATCCATCTTCATTTCTATCTTTCTTGAATGAATTGTAGCTTTTGAGGATCAATGACTGTATTTGATTTATAGATTCTTGAGCAACAAAGGGTTTGCTGTAATTGCCTATAACTCATTGTGTTTATTCAAGTAACTTTCTAATCCATTTTGCAAAGAGGATATTTGTTTAATGGATGATATACTTTATGTTAACTTATCCTTTCTTCTATATTCCATCTTATGATCCATTTTTCTGATATGCTTTTCAATTGCCTTCTAACTTCAAGGTTTTTATGTGACTCCATTACCCAATGGTGTAGCCTATTGATCTGCAGTTTTCTGCCCTCTTCCTTTCTTTCTCATCTTGATGATCAATTTGTTCAAACCAAAAAAAAATATTTGACATTATGATGGGTTTTGAGCTTACACTTTAGCAGTGAAAGTGTGACTTTCAGTGCTAACATTTTTGGTGCTGCTGCCGGGGACGAATTTGAGTAGATTGAAGTGCTCCCTGGGAAGACGACATAGATCCAGCTCTTGATGGTAGACAAAAGAGGGATACACAAAATATGACTGTATTATCTACCTGATGACTCCACAATCAAAGACTCCATTGGGGAGGATCCCGTTGACAGAAAGATGAAGGGGCATAAGTGTAAAACCAGGCATCATTTCATTAGTTTTCTACATGAACTCATGTTCTTCTTTATCAACTCTTTCTTATCTTTTCCTTTACATATAAAGAGAATCATCTTGTGCTTTGTTTATTCGGCCGATCATCAACCTTCCTTTATATATCCATCCTTGGAAGAAGAAGACCCACTTTCTGCCTATGTTGTAGATGTTGATCTTGTATCCTCACCTCAACCTATTCATAAGGATGAGCTTTGTATTGAAATCCCTCCTGAATTTGATCACCCTTGTAACCTTGAGGAGGTTGAAACTGATTCAAAGCATTCTCAAATCTCATCACTTTCTGCTGTTACTATTGAACCTTGCCATCAGCTTGTTAAACCTCATATCCAACCCACTAGTTTTCAAACTAGAATCAAAGACAAGATGTTTAAACCTTTAAGGCTGCCATATCACCTTCATCCTTGTCCTCTTGATTTCCTTGAGTATATTCCTCGGTTATCTGGAGAAAACTGAAGAAGATCATGTTACATATGAGAGTCATTTGGAGACCTTTGAGAACTTTGTTGATTAGTTTGATATAGTTCATGATGATGTTACCATGAGGTTGTTCTCCAAATATTTGTTTGGAGATGCTACTGTGTGGTTTAAATGTTTGGGAGCCAATTCTATTGGTTCTTGGATCGAGCTATGCAATGCATTTTTAAAGTGTTGGGGTGAGAACAAGTCCCTTGATCAATAATTGGATGATTTTAATACTTTGAAGAGAGGGGAAGAGGAAGCCTTGGCTATCTTCAACATGAGGTTTTACAATGTTTATCATAACATTCCAGTGGAAATCCGACCTTCTGAGATTGCTGCCATGGTGTACTATGAAATGGATCATCATTCAGATCTTGTCCTTCTCTTGAGAGAAACCAAATATTCATCTTTAAGATGCTTATTTGAAGATGCTGAAGAAGTTGAGGAGAACATCCGTTCTATAAAGAGGATTCGTATGCAAGCATATTCTGAAAATTTGCATGTACATGAGCAAGAAGACTACTAGTATGTTTTAGATTCCGAGAAAGAAGACAACGAGTATAAATAAGATCTGTAACAACAACAAGGATGTAAGTATGATTCAAATTTGGAATTATATTCTTCAATATTTGTAGATTTTTCTACGGACAAGAATGCATATCAAGCTTATGATCAGTTTTCAGACCATTTTGAGCATGTAGTAGTGGCTGATTGCATAGATAACTATATGTTCTTGGCTGATCATAATTATGATGCTTTAAATCCTGCTGTACAATTATCTTATGGTCATTCTTATGAAGAAGATACTGCAATTGTTGATGATCAAGAGTTGGTTTAGAAAGAACAAGAAGGTCATTTATTTGCAAGCAGAAAGGCATTTACGAATGAGCAGTTATTTTCTGTGGATCAACATGATTGTGATCTTGTTTTTAAGGATCCATTTGCAGCCTTGTTAGAGTCTTATGTTTCAGATTTTATGAAAATTTCAAATTGCAATATTTCACCGATACTCATCGGTGAGTATGGTTTTCTGAAGGATTTTTTATCACTGCTGTTACATTTCAGTTATTATCTATTAGTCAGTGGTAAAGACAAGATCATTTCAATCTTAAAATTACTTGAATGGTTGTTGTGGAATTCTTCCTTTAACTTATCAAATTGGAGATCTGGTTAGAAGTAGTGTAGTGTAGGAAATGATATAGCTTCCCGAGCATTTTCTTTCCTTCAGTTTGCAGTAGGTTTATCAGTCAGTTTGCTTAAATAAGTGGCAGATTTTGGCAGTGTTTCAGAGGTTAGTTGTGCAGATGACTCCATAGCCCAATGGCTAATACACACGGTCTATCGGGTTCTTGGAGCCTCACAGGGAGGTCTCCATCCCATTTGGAGCCAGATGTTAATGCTCAAAATGTATTGGTAAAATTTTAAGAGTCTCCATTGAACTCATGCTTGATTCGTCAAATAATCCTAAGGATATTTGCCTATTATTACAATTTGTATTCTTCCATTGAGCCTTCAAGTCCTTCATCGAGTCTCATGAGATTTTATTAGCTCCTGATAGTCACTAGAGATCAAATGAAATCAAATGCAAGATTTCAAGTTATTTTTGGGTCAAATGTTTATATTTCGCAAATAAAATTTTACATGTTTTGTTTGTCAAATGACCCTTGAGTCATGTCTAGGTGTCGTTACTACTTCCTATATTACGCCTGGTCATCACCATCTCAACACCATATTGAAAACTCAAAAAGAGAAAAAATTGTGAAAAAACGAGTGTTTTGTTGCATTTTGGGAGTAGTGCAACCCTCTTGTGCAATGCGACCCATGACACGACGTTTCTGAGTAAGGTTGGAAAATTCAGTTTTTGAAGGCCTTCCCATTGGTATTTTCTCGATTTTGATGGTTCATTGGAAAGTAGACACGTGGGGATACTTGAATTAGTTTCCATAATTCAAAATGGAGTCCTAAAAGTTGGCCAAAAGTAGCCGTGAACTAGCGCGATGCTTCTGCAATTTTGGATGCTGCGCTTTTGCAAGTTTTGAGTGACTAACTTAAGACTTGCATTATGAACAAATGGGAAGGAATTTTTCAAAAATGGAGGAGGTTTTTTTTCATCACATACCAAATAAAAAAAACCTCTCTCAGTTTTGCAAAATGTGTTATGGTTAGAGAGATATTAGACACAGAAAAGGACCTACGAAATCTGCAGAGCTGTTTTAGGAGTGGCACTATGGAATTTCCTGTAGCAGATACTGTTAGAGATTTGATCATAAAACCAAAACGAAGAAGTTGGTTTATCTAATTTTTTTGTGGAGGAGGATGATATTCTTTTTGAATTGATGACCAAATTTCAACCTGACCCAGTTTGACATTTGAGAGAAACAATTAAAACACCAGTGCGCTGCAGAATGTGCTGCCAACTCTTTGTTTTACATAGTTGTTGGATATTCGCCTTGTTGAGAGGTTTCCACCTGTCAAGGAGTGTTTGAATAAATTCTAATGGATCAGTTAGATGTCAAGGGACACCTACACCTAAGTTTTAGCTCCATTAAATACCTCATGTAGTGAGGTGGAAACAATTTATTAATGACTTTCAACAACTTCCTGAAAATTAACAGTTTGTTGGATTTTTGTCTCTTTGATTGTTGCCACCTATCTCCAAGGATTAAAATCCAATGAAAGAGATGGGATTCGACCTCCTAAGGATATTTGGATGCTATTTTCTATTTAATTAAGGGAAGAGCTCTTGGAGAAGGGTTGGATTCATGAGCCAAGAGAGGCTAGAGAGAGTAGGAGCAAATAGTTTCTCTGTGTGTGTTCATTTGTAAGCCTGAGGGCATTTTTATCATCTAAATATTCTTGACATCGAAGATTCATGAGATTTTTTATATCATATTGTGTTCTCTCATTTATCCATCTTCATTTCTATCTTTCTTGAATGAATTGTAGATTTTGAGGATCAATGGTTGTATTTGATTTATAGATTCTTGAGCAGCAAAGGGTTTGCTGTAATTGCCTATAACTCATTGTGTTTATTCAAGTAACTTTCTAATCCATTTTGCAGAGAGGATATTCGTTTAATGGATGATCTACTTTATGATAACTTATCCTTTCTTCCATATGCAATCTTATGATCCATTTTTTCTGATAAGATTTTCAATTGCCTTCTAACTTCAGGGTTTTTATGTGACTCCATTACCCAATGGTGTAGCCTATTGATCTGTAGTTTGCTGCCCTCTTCCTTTCTTTCTCATCTTGATGATCCACCTATTCAAACCAAAAAATTATCTTTTACATTATGATGGGTGTTGAGATTACACTTTAGCAGTCAAAGTGTGACTTTCAGTGCTAACAATACGTAACCCTTGAAAAAAACACAAAAAATAACGTTTTAATCTAAATCAAAGCAATGTCTCAACCTGAAGGGTCGACCTTCATCATGAAGCCACTTTATGGATGATATATATATATATATATATATGATCTTGATTGATTGATTGAGACAATGGCACATAAAGCTTTGTTGCAATGGCTGCATTTTCCTCATGGCGTTTCTACCTGCTCTACTACTTTTTTGCCTTTTTCTCCGGAATCAAATGACATAAATCTACACGAAATCACAATTTTTTGTTAGACTACGCGATATATAATGGATGTTTTGGGATTTTTGAAGGTGTTGAATAATTTATGCATTCAAAAACACAATTTGAGCACTATAAAATGGTGAGTCACTTGAAAATACCAAAAACATAAAACTTTTAGACTAGACCAAAAGTAAAGATCTCATCTCAATAAGTAAAATATCTCATCTCAATAAGTCGCTAAGCTTGCCACGTAAGTTACCGCCTTACCATCATTATTTTTTTTCCCTTCAATTCATAGTGAAAGACAATATCATCTTTATCAAATTAAAAAATTAGAGACATGGTATTTTCTAACTAACTTACCTCAAAGCGGAGGCCACTAAAAACCTTAAATTTTTAGATGGTATATGAAAAATTATAATAGAGTAGGATCCGTCAACGGGTTCCATGTACTCACTACAATTTGTGAGGTAGACTTTATGATTGGAAATCTCTAATAATCTTTAATTTAAAATATTTTAAATTTAAAAATATAAATCTCAATCTATACAACATTTATTACTTTATTATGAAGTGTATATTGTTTCTTAATGAAATGTGTGTTTATCATATTTTTAAAAACTTTTATGATGAATCATTATACTTTTACATGTTGTTATTATTATTTTTTATTATGTGATAATTAAACAATGTCAAAAAAAACATATTTTCATATTAGTTAGGTTACAATTTCAAGTATACACAATATTGGCTTTGTAAGTAGATTATTAGAGAAAAAAAATGTATTTTGATATTAGTTAGGTGAATCTCAATTGTGGTACAATTTCAATTTCAAGTATACAATATTGGCATTGTAGGAGATTATTAGAGAAAAATGTCCGTGCTAGAATTGTTGAATATCAAAAGAATTCAAGGTTTCAAACATATTTGGAAAAATGTATGTTTCATGATTTGTTTTTATGTATTCTTCAATATAGTTTTTGAGGACATTGGCCAGAAAGGAGGTGTTAATGATAAAGGATTTAAAATATAGTAGATTTTTTTTCCAGTAGAAAAATTACTCAATTATATTAATATTTAATTTGTTCTCACAACATGATTACAATCACCACAATGAATTCACTGACGTGGATATCTTTCACCTACAATGGTCTTCCATCCAACTATAAGGTGAAAGATAAGAGCTGAAAATAAAGGTGATACTGACTGCTATATGCCAAAAAGATAACACAAGTATGGAGTAAAGACCAACATTTTGTTGATACATATACTCTAGAACATAATAATATATTGTATCTGTTACCCATGATTTTAGTCAATCTTGATGGTGTACTCAGACTCCTCATAAGAACTTTCTCCTGAGAAAAGTGACATTCATCTCTTCCTAGAAAACTTACTTTTGAAGAGAGTTTGCAGGTTGCTAATATCCTAGGGTGTGAGAATGACCCATTCTCGCAGGTTGCCTTAAGCTAGAGTGAAAACTTCTCGCACTGTGCTACATAGCTAGGGTGCGAACTTGTTCTAAATCTTGGAAAAAGATGAAGTCTCGATGGTTCTACAAGGGAATCTTCTAGAAGAATGGGTTGGCATTCGAATGATTATCCTTTTGCTGGTTTCCCTGATATTGTGGGATCATTCTTATCCAAGTAACCATCTCATTCTCTCTTATATATTGATGGAATTCTCATGGAAAAGGTTAAGCAAGATTCATTGGAGAATTGGTGAAAGAATTGTGTGAAGGACCTAGCTTGAACAGGAGCTTGGAGACTCTAGCAAGTCTATCAAGAGGAATTGGATATTCTTCATACAAGGATCGAGCAAGTGTGTGTGTTGGAGCCAAGAGACACCGAAAGGAATCTTGTGACATCAAGGAGATCAGGTTGTATCTTCTACTTTCGATTAATATGATACAACGACATGTCCTTTTCCCATAAAGTCATTCTCACTTTATTGTGTAATTCCTTGATTATACACATAAGTTGACAGTTGAATATATTTTGCTATATTCACTTTGGTTGGTTTGTGTTGGCTTGGTTTTGACCTCACGAGAGCACCGGAGCGAAGCGGGAGAAACAGAGACCCTAGGAAGCAATACAAATGTATGTTACTTGTTCCTCCCTATTAGCTAATTCAATGGTTAAAACTTAGGGAAAGAGTCATGTCCTGTCCTGTTTTGTTCTAGATCCAGGTGGATCTAGGGAGATCTGTTAGTGTCCGCACCTATCGATTAGTCCGATAACAAAATTGGCGACTCCACTGGGGATATAACCCGTTTTATTTGTGTTTTTTTGTATTTTTCCTTGGCCATTTTCTCTTGCCTTACCTTTCTCCATTCATATCAATCTCTGGGTCTTCAGGATACCCTGATAGACCCTCTGGGTCCAGAGGCCTCTTCAAATTTTTTGTCTTTTTCCCAAAATTTGCTTAGTTACAGACATTCTCGCATTGCACTCCACAGTGGCCTGCGAGAATCTATTGAGTTCGAACCCTGCTTTTAGGTCCAGTGCAAGGTTCTCACACTCTGCTCAAAGATGGCCTGCGAGAATGACCTATTCTCGCACTGTGTAATACTGTTAGCCTGCGAACTCTCTTTTCAAATTTTTGGATTTGAGTTTTTTGCATTTTCAGCTGCCCAGATCAGTATAGGTGCCTGAAAAGAGCTTCTTGGACCATTGGTTGATGTTTTCTTGTCTTTGTTTTTGTACACGAACAGTCTTAGGAAATCAAAGGCTCTTCCTGTCACTTTTTTCTTGACTTTCATTTCTTGACTTCTCTATGCAAAGATATACTCTCTGATTTTGGAATCTGAGTGTGCTTGTTTGGTTAAGAATCGACGACCGGTTGAAAGTTGAGCTTCTTTGTCTTTATCATTTGCTCATTATTTGAAAGATCAATTTTCTCATGCAATTGAAAAGACTAGTTTGGTCTGCTTGTTATTTTTGTTTCCATTGAAAGATTGGTTTGGGTTTTGATCTATTGCTTGTTCATTATTTTTTGGTTTTCTTCACTCTCACCATCATGGTGTAGGTCCTTTTTGAAAAGTGAACAAACGTTTTTCTTTCAAAATCATTTTCGTCTTCGAAAGTATTGAAAATCAATTGTTGAAATTATTGAAAAAGAAACAATAGAGAATCGTTATTTTTGCGTGATTCGTTGCAATTGCATTTTAAAGGAAATTGTGTATTGTAGTTCAAGTTTGATCTGGAAAACTTCTCTTTCCCTCCCGTACATAGGATTCATTGAACGAAAATTGATATATTTCATTCTTATCCATGTATCGTTGGGTCAGAGTCTCATACAACATCAGTTTCATCTTCGCTTCCTTTGAGTAACAACAACCCTTAATAACATTGCGTAATTGTAAAATTTAACTAGTAACTCTTTTCTAGGGCTCTATTACACCAACATTTAGCTAGGCTAGCTCTTTGGAATAGGTAGAGAGATACACTCTCCAAAGCACAAAACACACAATAGCATCTTGTGTTAAGGAGTGTCAAATTCCATTTACAACATCTTGTCCTAGGAAGCCCTTCTCACACAAGGGTCAAAGACGAGGTCGCATTGATATTGACAGAGTTACTCACCCTGCTTTGTTGATATCGGTGTAGAGATTGCATGTATTACGGGGGTCACTTGGAGGTATACCCACAATGATGAGTGGAATCCTTTTGAGTTGATTTCGAGCTAGATACCCTGCCTTTCTGTGTGGATCAGACTGTCGACTATTCCCCTAGGATTTATTGTTGTCAGTGGTAACCTTAGCGGCCTATCTTTCTAGGGTCTTACACAAGGTGACTGTGAAGGGGAAATTCTTCACGGTAACTGGAATCGACGTTGGCCAAACTCACTCGGGCTCCTTGTAGGGTATACCCACGATTATGTGTGGGAGCTTGCACTAGGGTGTAAGTCCGTTAAGCAGGTCGTCAAGGTAACTTTACCACCATCGCCCAACCCCTTCTCATCTCGTTGTTGCGACGTTGGATTTCATCACCAACTAGTGGCTTCAGAATTAGAAGGTCTTGATTTCTTGGTATTGTTTCCTAGATTTTGTTTACTAGCGCGTGTTGTTTGTTTACCAAAGTTGACTATACAATTTTCTTCATAAGTTTGTCACTCATTTACAATAGCTCCTCCACGTCGTTCACGTAGAATGCAGGGTTTATCTCCAGAGCATCTGGAAGGTTCTCAACCCTTGCCTACAAGTTCACCTGAGGGATCTCCTCAGTAGAGTGAAGTCCAAGACGTTACCACGCCACAAGTGGAATGAACTGACTCTCTAGAACATTTCCGAATTACCAATACTTGAGAGGACTTTCGACTTCACCCAAATTCTGAGCGACCGTTTATGCGACTGAATTCTTCTAGAGACTTAGTTGTTACGTCTTCTGGATCACCGGTTGGACCCTTTCTAGGCATAGAAGGCCAAGACCCTTTTTGGTCTACGAGCATTTTTCGACGGGACCTTTTTGGTCCAGGCTGACCTGTGATTTTCAAAATCATCCCACCTGTGATTTCCAAAATCTCTAGTCCAGAGACAGTATTGTTTATTACTGCCTATTACTTTCCTGGTACAGACGCCCCGCGATCTGACCACATCTTGACCATCCCTATCGAAATGGCCCATCACACAGATACTACGAGTGTTCACACCAATATTACCGCGGTTAGCCAAGCTCCCATCGACACACCGCTCATGCCCAGTATCACCCCGACACTACCACCCGGATACCGAGCGTTGAATGCTTCCATTTCAACTCCTCCGCAAACTCCATACGACTCTCCTGGTGGTCCCTCTTCTTCTGGGCACTTTCTTCCCCGTTTTATTCCGACACTCCCTCAATTTCCTTTTGGAGGACCTTCCTCGTCCTCCACTGGCAGTTTTAATCCTAGTGGCACTATTCCGTTATTCACACCAAATTACCAGATTCCCGTTGGTGGATAATTTCATCAAGGTGGTATGACTCAACCCCCTCTCAGTGGGAAAATTCCTCTTGGAACACAAATCCCAATTGGAACACAACCCCCAATTGGAATGCTTCCCCCAATTGGAACACCACCTTCGATAGGAGGACCGACCCCACCTTATGGACAAAACATACCTCCGTCCTTGGCCTAGTATTGGAATCATCTGATACAACATCCTTCTCAATTGACTAGGGGGAAACCGTTTCCATATGCATCCGTTATAGCCCCTAATATAGGCCAACCATATCCGGGTACGCACAATCCTATTTGGGGTTGGAATGCTCAAACTCACGTCCCTGTTCAAGGATACAATCCCATGAGCTACTATCCTCTCCAACCACCACCGAATTTTCTTGGGTATTCACATTATATGCAGACTGCTTATGGTCCTACTGGTTTGCCGACAGGACTGCCTCCCCAAAGCCACCAGTACCCGCAGGTGAATCGACAGTTACCCTTCTTGGCCACTTTGGATCTCCCGGACTTGTCAAGGATTTTAAATGATCCAATTCGTCACTCTCCCCAATGGCCTTCTATACCAGCCAAGCTACCATCAGACATCACTAAATTCGATGGAAAAGCGGGAGAGGACCCGAACAATCACGTCATGACTTTTCACCTCTGGTGTTCATCCAACTCGTTGATCGATGACTCTATTCGTTTACGTATTTTTCAACGAACCCTAACAGGTTCTGCTGCGAAGTGGTATATAGAATTACCACGAGGTTTCTTTGCTAACTTCAACACCCTAGATATGGATTTCCTCACACACTACCAGTTACCGATTCGTTATGAAACGGGGACCGAGATTTTGAGTTCTTTCAAACAAAACAAAGCCACTCATATATCCGATCACATTCATGAGTGGCGACGGAGACGACGTCTCATCAAACTCGAACTCCCCGATCAGTTGCTGGCAGAGTGGTTCACTAAATAATTTGTGAATGACATTGGTCGTGACAACGCCATGGGTGGAGTAGTCACAGAAGAGCAGGCCATAAGTCATGCTCAATACCTTGATCTCGTTTACTCACAAATGGGTACCCTTTACGATTTACTACCTGAATTACCTCGTCCTTCCACTTCCGCCACTTCAACTAATCCAGTTTCTTCGCATGCAACCGACGGTGTTATTGGAACTTTCCAGGCCCAACCACATGTTGCCTCAAGCACCAACTCCAAACCCGCTTCTTCTAATGTTCAAAATTCTCCGTCTCCTGCCCCTTCCACCGACAAGACTTCCGAGGTCAATGCAGTTCAATCTACCCCAGCCGGTAAAAACAAATCCAAAAAGGGAAGGGGTAAGAATAAGGAGGACAAAAATACTTCTCAAGCAGAGCAAACCAAAACTACCCCTATTGACGATCGGGATAAGTGCAACCTCGATACCCTTGTCTTATCTATGGTGATGATCACTACATGAAGGATTGTCCATGATGCGCCAAGGTCACTAAGTTCCTTCAAGGAGCTCCAAAACCACCTACTCCGACTGTTTTGTCCCAACCCTTCCTGTCTCAACAACAGGCTCAGTTGGTTATTCATGACCAACCCTCATATTCTACTACATCTTATGTATTGATGTGTACTGGTGATTCAAAGAAAAATGACATTTCCCTCACCACTCGAGCCAAAGATTATTATCCCTCTAAAGTGAAGGTTGATGACCTACCTCCTTCATTGGTACAACCCTCTCCCGCGACTCCACCTACCAACGGTCTTCTTCATCTCGAACGATCGAGCCTCGACACAGTTATTCGACCCCCCCCAAAGGGCGTCGTTCGAAAATCGACTTTCAATCCTCATGCTCGTGCTGCCCAGAACTACAACATTGTTGAAGATCTGGCCCAAGCACCTTCTGCAATGTCAGCCCTCGAAGTCCTTCAAAGTTGTCCTACACAACGAAAGGCACTGTCGAAATCTATCGGTGGAATCAACCCGACGGATACGAATTTAATAATTTTTGACTTGGAAGATCACATTCCAAGGTTACCCCCTCAACTCGCGTTCCATATCCAAGTGGTTGTCTCTGAAAAAAACATTTGTCGAACCGTTATCGACGAGGGTGCCTCGATGTGTGTCATGTCTCTTACTTGCTAGAAATCCATTGGCTCTCCCCCTTTGAATGAATCCTAGAACACTCTCAAAGCCTTCAATGGCTCCAGTTTTAAGCCCTACGGTGTCCTTCCTTCATTGCCCATCACGTTAGAAGGCTAAACGGTCCAAGTCGAAGTGTAAGTCTTCAATGCTCCCCTTGATTACAATCTTCTGCTTGGCCCCAGCTGGATCAATTCCATGCACACAGTTGTGTCGAGTCTTTTTCGAGTGGTACGTTTCCCACACCAAGGGAAGGTAGTCACTGTCGACCAATTAGCCTTCTTTAATTCTGATACCCATAATGGAAATGTACCGTTCATCACTAAAACCCCACCGGGTTATGAGAACGTCGGTGTAGGCCTTGTCAAAGACTCTTTGCTAATGGGTAATTTCCCCATTCCACCGCCCGATGTTCCATGCTCATCCATTGCTTCAATCAACATGATCTCCACCTCGATTCATGACATTCCTTCATCTCACGACCCATGGATAGTACCTGACCCTGGAGATCATCTTCATTACGGTGATGAAATGCCGTTAAGTCCGGTCGAATCCGCATATCAGGCCATTCAATCGACAACCCCTTCTACCCCCTCTCTTGGTGAGTTATCTCTAGATCCTTTCCATGTTATTTTTCCCACAGACGAGATGATCATGTCTTTCATGGAGGACACCCCTTGGGATGATGGACATCATTGTTCCATCCTCTTCCTGGAGCAACATACCCTTGAGAACTACCAACGAATATCGACCCCGTCGACCGTTGTCATCATCTCAACCGTTCCTGGGTCCACACATGATGTGTTTTTCGAAGGGAAATTAAGCAATATCTCGCCCACTATTCCCCTCGACATATCCGTCAAACCTGGAATTGTCGAAAATGTCCATATCGGAGCTTCGTGTTCCCCTGACAAAATAGTCACCTATACGTCCCTTTTCAAAGAGTTTTGTGACATCTTCGCTTGGAGCTACGAAGAAATGCCAGGTATCGACCCCGACATTGCGATACATGAGATCAAGACATACCTTGACGCTAAACCCATCCGACAACGCCTTCGTCCAGTTCACCCATGTAAAGAGGCTGCTATCAAGCTCGAAGTTGAGAAACTTCTCAAAGATGGCTTTATTTACCCGGTGGCTCTCACTGACTGGGTTTCCAATCTTGTCCCGATCGAAAATAAACAAGGCACAATTCATGTATGTGTAGATTATAGGGATATCAACAAAGCTTGTCCCAAAGACAACTTTCCTACCCCCTTCGTCGATCAGATTGTCGACGATTGCACTGAAAGTGAAATCTTCTCTCTGATGGATGGTTTCTCTGGGTATAATCAAATCAACATTGTTCCCGAGGATCAACATAAGACTGCTTTTATTTGTCCTTGGGGTACTTTTGCCTATCGGAAAATCCCTTTCGGTCTCAAGAACGCTGGCGCCACTTTTCAATGCGCTTTGTCTTATGATTTACATGATATCAAGCACATCGTGCAACCATATCTAGACGATTTACCTGCTCACTCAATGCGTCGAGTCGATCATCTGACCCACCTCCGAGCCATTTTCATCTGCTGTCGGTTCTACCGTATACGTTTGAATCCTCATAAGTGCATTTTTTGCATGGAATCCGACAAACTTCTAGGTTTTATTGTTTCACATCAAGGAATCAGGGTGGATCCTTTAAAGGTTGAGGCAATCCTTAATCTCCCTCCTCCTTCTACACTTCGCCAGTTACAAAGTTTGCAGGGGAAAGCAAACTTTCTTCGTCATTTTATCCCAAATTACACCGAGATAACTCATGGATTTATGTGGCTACTAAAAAAGGGTTCTGAGTTCGTATGGGATACCATCGCCAACAATGCTTTCGAAGCTTTGAAATTGTCCCTAATGCGTGCTCCGCTTCTCTTTCCCCCCGATTACAGTCGCGATTATTTCCTCTACCTTCCTGCCTTGGATTGCACCATTGGTATGGTTATCATCCAAGAGGATGATGCTAACAACGAACATGTTATCTACTACTTGAGTCGAAGTCTAATGCCTACCGAAATCAAGTATTTACATGTCGAAAAACTGGCCTTGGTATCCATCCAAGCCGTCCAACGCTTCCGGCACTATATCCTCTCGCGCAAGACTATAGTGATTTCTAACTGCAACGTTATGCAACACATTCTCACATGTCAATTGCTAGGGGGAAAATACTCCAAATGGATTGTGATACTCCAAGATTTTGACTTGGAATTCGAACGCGCCAAGTCTAAGAAGTCCTTAGTGTTTTCTGAGTTGATATGCGACTTTCCCTATTCTGAAACGGAAAATGTAGCAGCTGATTCATTACCTGATGAATCCCTTTTCCTCATCAACACCGATGATCTTTGGTATGGTGATATCATGATATATCTCCAAACCCATAATTTTAGGCCAACTTTGTCCAGTACTGACCAATGTCGAATACGATACCAAGCTCGTCAATATATTATCCTCGGGGATACTCTTTATCGTCGGGGGATTGACTCCATTTTTCGACGCTGCCTCACATTCGACGAGGCTGAGAGAACTCTGAATGACTGCCATTCTGGAGCCTGTGGTGGTCATATGTCTGGGTATGCTATTGCCTAGAAGATCTTACATGTAGGGTATTTTTGACCTTCTTTATTTAACGACTGCATAATTGCCATTCAAAAATGCCATGCTTTCCAGACCTATAATAACAAGATACGGTCACATCCCACTCCTCTTCACCCTGTGGTCTCCATTGGTCCCTTTGTGAAATGGGGCATCGATTTCATGACATGTCACCCCCACTCGGCCGGGGGGCATGGATACATCATTGTAGCCGTAGATTACTTTATGAAATGGGCCGAGGCGATGCCGACATTTGACAACACTGGAAAGACCACAACATTATTCATTTTTAATCACATCATGGCTTGTTTTGGTGTTCCCCAGGCTATCGTCACTGATCATGGTAGCCAATTAAGAAACTTCATGATGTCCAAACTTAATGAAAAGATGGGTCTTCACCATGAAAACTCAATGCCCTATTACCCACAAGCCAACGACCAAGTCGAAGCAATTAACAAAGTTCTCATAACTATGCTCCGACGAATGATAGGGATTCACAAAACAAGTTGGCACACAATGTTGTTTTTGGCATTGTGGGCTTACCGGACATCCGTCAAGTCCGCTACTGGGTTTACACCTTTCCGGTTAGTCTATGGTTTGGAAGCCATTCTCCCGATTGAATGCGAGATACCCTCTTTAAAACTGGATGTTGAACTCCTACCAAACACTTTTGCTGAGGAAGAACGTCTATTGTATCTTATGCGATTAGACAAAAATCGATGCGATGCTACCCTAGTCATAGAAGCTCAGAAAAAACATGTCAAGGCCCGATACGATAAACATGTCAAGCCTCGCGTTTTCTCCGAAGGATATCTCGTTCTCCTCTATGAACAAGATCGAGATATGCTAGGAGTTGGAAAATTTGAAGCCATGTGGTGAGGTCCTTATATCGTTAGACAAGTGTTGGAAAAAGGGGCTTATGAGTTAGTAGATTACGATGGTATCCCTTTGAGTGAACCCAGGAATGGGTTGTACTTGAAAAAGTACTATGCATAAAATCACATGTGCACGAGTACTTGTATTTTTATTGTATCATACTTCTTGTGTGTTACTATAGCTTGCTTTTGTCGTTATCTGGTCTCTGCCCTTATGTGACGTTGTGTTTGATTTCCAGATGTCGGAGTCTTTTCTACCCTACACTGGCTTCGCTGATGGTGCTAGCCGTAGTACTCAGAACCTTGCTTCCGCTGCATGGGCAATTTACGCCCCTACAAATGAACTTGTCTCCTTACGAGGTGTGTGTCTCGGCCGTGCGACCAACAATATTGCAGAGTATAGTGCCGTTATCGAATTGTTGATTGATGCTATCTCGCTCGGAATCCGTCATTTGGTTGTGTGACTCGATTCGCAGCTTGTAGTACTACAATTAAGTAATGTCTATACTATTCTAAGTCCTACTTTGTTACGGGTGTATTTGCGAATTCACCTCTTGGAACGTTATTCTGATTATATTGAATATCAACATATTCCTAGATGTCTAAATACATTAATTGATGCATTGGCTAACTATGTATTAGACAGACATTTGGATCATTTATAAATCAATCACATCAATTTTCACACAACACAAGATAAACCGGTAGAAGCCGTCTCTATATATAACGATCAAAAGAGTTTTTTACAAAAAGTTCTTTTCGAGGACCAAAATGTCAAAATCTGAAGCTCATAGCTTCTACAAAGTGATGTCATGGATGACATTCACGGTAACACATGACTGTCCGTGCAACCCTACAGAGCATTCGACCAATGGACTCTAACACTCCTACTGTATGACACTGATAATGTCGTGGAACCTCTCCAAGAGGCATGTCTCGAATATCTGCTGTCAAACCCTCTAGGTTTTGTTCCACCGCTTCATAATCCTCGGCATCCCATCATGGCACTAGCGCCACCTCTCCTCACCGCTGAATGGGAGAAGTACCAGGAGGTCGGTAAGGTCCCACATCTGTGTCATCAACAACAAATTTTTTTTTTAGTCCTTGGACGAACATATAAAAAACATTTGCATATGATAAAATTCACAAAAAACATTTAAAAAGAAAAAAATGTGTACTTCTTACCAAGTTCCCCCCACTGAGCACCCTCGGGTAGGACCAAGTCCGGATCTCCTCGGAAATCCAACCTGGCATAAGCATAATCATCGACCATCAACATCTGTGGTCGTAACCAGTCGAAGAAGGTATCATCATACTTGATAATTGGTCCCGCTACGTGCCAGGCTATGAGTGTTGGACAACTGAGAGGAGGGGGTGAATCAATTGTTACTGTGCTTAAACAATTATGATTTTTTAAACTCTTTGCAGAAACACTGAGTGACAATCACAATAGTGCAGGGAAGTAAACAATAGCATATTCAACATCAGTCACACACATGTGATACACATAGACAGATATTTCCTGAGGAAACCCATAAAGGGTAAAAACCTCTTTTTATTTATATGATAAGTAATAGTTACATTCTTTACATTATCATACATATGAGCACCAAATCATAATGAGGCTACAAACTCTATTTTGCAAGCTGCTACTTGCTGAGAGCACCAACTCTCTGTTTTCTCTAGCACCCACTAGAAGGAAGCACCAACTCCCTGGTTTCTCTAGCACCAACTAGAAGGAAGAACCAACTCCCTGGTTTCTATAGCACCAACTAGAAGGAAGCACCAACTCCCTGAGTGTTTCCAGCACCAACTGGATGGAAGCACCAACTTCCAATCATACAGGCACCAACCTGTATAACAGAGAACAAGAGTTCTCCCTTGCACCACCTTGCCACTCTGGTTTCTCTGGCTGCAACCAGATGGAAGCTACAACTCCCTATGTTCAAGCACCCACTTGAACCTATGAGGACAACAGTCCTCCCTAGCACCTCCCTTCCACCCTGAAATACAAATCTTTGCTACTAAAACTTATTACAGTGATATGATGTTCAACAATGGCTTACCAGACTCAACACTGTTCTGCTGCATTTCGTTGCTCTGTATGCCTCATTGCCTTTCTGCACACATGACTTGCACTGTCTGTTCTTCTGCTTTTTATTCTCTATGCGCCATGTCCATTCACTGCACAGTTCCTCTTCTGTGCAATTCAACTTCTGCACTCTTCTCCTTCTTCACACATGAATCATCTTCATCAACAACAACCACAACACACTCCAACAACAATCGTTTCTCTTCTTTGTACCGTGTATATATAGCTTCTGTGCATCTTGTGCATGCAATATTCGCCATTCCTCTGCATGCTCATACTGCGCCAATCTCCTCCACCTCTTGAGTGCTCTGCATGATCATCATCGCGAATCTTCAACTTCTCTGGCAGTTCAACCCCTGTGTCTATCATCACTAGGTGTTATGCCGAGATTCCTTTTTCTCTCTGGCAGCAGAGACTCTTCATCTTCTCTGTGAAAGTCGAACTCACCTTCTCTATTTCAGTTACAGGCCTCAATGCTCATCCATCTGTCAATCCCTTCTAAGAATAGTCTTCCTTCACTGGACGAAGCTTGGAGACTCTTCATCTCCTCTGACGATCACACAGAGGTCTCTTTGAATTCTCTAATAGATGTCATCAATGGTTTCTGGCAGTTTCACTGCGTCGTGCATCAGTAGCCCTCCGATCTTGTTCAAATTCATCTGTACCATTGGATATGCAGCGAGCAAATCTGGATGGCCAGAATCTGTGCTCCCAGATCTACGGTCGGGATTGGATTCCGGAGCCCCCCTGCCATTCTATCTTTAAGCGGAGGGGGGGGGGTCCGTAATTGGGCGTGCATCTCTCGAGCGGCCAGGATTAAAGCACCTAGATCAACGATGCTCAAGCGATTCCAGACCCCCTTTGCCATTCTGCCTTTAATAAAAGGGGGGGTCCGGAATGGTGGAGTATCGAGGAAGGGCCCCATTCCTATCGTGTCACCTTTTGTATCGTTCTCCTCCCCACCTGCCGTCTGTTCTCCACCTGACCGTGCACCAAGGCTCATTCCCTTTAGCCCCTCCTTGTCCTCCGATATCTGTCCATATCCCAATTACCAAAACTCTGAAGTGGTGTAAATCTGTTGACGTCACACGTGGATTGACATGTGTTGAATACTGCTATGTGTCACTCTGATTTGTGACTTACATGTTCCTGAAATGTTGAATCAGTCTGACACTTGTCATCACTTGGTTGTGCCACATGTTCCTAGCTGATGTGGTATGCTGACGTGAGTCGGATCGACGGTCCAGATCACATCTTGATCTGACGGCTGCGATTAAATCGCAAAATCTCATATCGCGATTTCAGGATTCCTGTGGTTATTATTCTTTGACCTCTTCAACTCTCAATCCGCGAAACTCCAAAATGTACTGAGATCAACGATCCAGATCAGACCTTGATTCAATGGCTACGATTAAATCGCAATTTCGCAATTCTTGTTGCATTGTTTCTTTTCCCTCTCCATGTCGCGATTCGCGAAACTCTGATATGGAGTTGGATCAATGGTCCAGATATGATCTTGATTCAACGACTGCGATTAAGTCGCGATTTCTCATATCGCGAAATTGGGATTTCTGTGGATGATATTACTTGTCATCTCCAACTCTCGATCCCCAAAACTCCGAGAGGGAGTCGGATCAACGGTCCACATAACCCCCTGAGATGGACGGTCCTCCTACTTTCGGGATTTTGTGAGCCCTCTACTCCTTGCACTTTAAATATCGTGCATTTTTTCCTCGATCCAACGGTGGTCGGACCCTGCGCTCAGATCTAATGCCTGAGATATATCCTCCTCTTCACCACGCTCTTCTTGTCTATATTCAGATCTGACGACCCGCATGTTGTCGGGAATTTTGGATGGGATCCAACGATCAGAAATTCTTCACAAACTTTACGGGACTTCATCATGCCTGATCAACAGTTTAGATCAATCCTAGATTTGACGACTGAGGGTTGCGTTTAGACAATTGTTGCGTTGCTAGTCTTCCTGAATATCACTGCGCTGCTGATCATCGCTGCTGTACTCAAGCCATCATCGTTGTTGTACTTGCCATCAATGACAATCATACGCTGCGTGTAAAACATACCAACAATCTCCTCCTTTGGCATTGATGGCAACTAAGGCACCTGAAATCTTTTCTCCCCCTTTGACATCAATGTCAAAGAAGAGACATGCTCCCCCTGAGCTATTGTAGTAATTTTAGGAGGCATTAGATATTCAAACAATACACAACTCCCCCTAACAAGATGGACTCATTAGGTGTGAAACGAAATGACACCCAGATTCTATCTGAGATATTCAAACGTTGTCTTGGCTAGGGGCTTAGTAAAGATGTCTGCAATTTGTTCTATAGTGGGAATGTAATGGACCTGAACAATCTGATTGGTGACCTGCTCTCTCAGAAAATGATATTTTATGGGAATATGTTTTGTCTTGGAGTGGAAGACAGGATTTTTAGACACACTGATGGAACTAGTGTTATCACAATGAATTGGGATCAATGTAGTGTATTTTACCTCTAAGTCTGCAAGTGTCTGAATCATCCATAATACCTGAGTGCAACCGGTAGAAGCAACAATGTACTTTGCCTCTGTGGTTGATAAAGAAATGGAGCCTTTATTTTTACTAAGCCATGCTATTAAGGAGTCACTCAAGAAGAATGCTCCTCCACTGGTGCTTTTTCTCTCATCAACACAGTTTGCCCAATCTGCATCTGAATAAGCAGTCAACTGAAGACTTTGATTTCTGGGATACCACAGACCATAAGTCATTGTCTCTTTCAAATACCTGAATA
>ML810457.1:216020-234482 GCA_009831015.1 Picea engelmannii
AATTTGAGTGAGTGATTTATCTCATATTCAATTTTGAAAATGACCAAGTTTGAAAAAATATGCATCAGAAAAAAAGAGAATTGAAATAAAATAAACAAAATGTCTACAGATGCAACAGAGCCGAAGATAAAAATGTAGGAGCACATAAATATATAAGGAGACACAATAATAGTTTTATTTGGAATATATGAAAAAAAGAATAGTTTGTTACATATTAGTTTGCTTTAAAACAAGGGCTCCTGGACACAAAAGAAATTCAAATTTATCAAATTGTAGGTTCATGGACACCATAAATTTAGCATACAATAGGATAGTAACAACGTCCTGTAAGAAAGGCTCACCATAAATTTAGCATACTATGGAATAGTAACAACGCGGTGCAAAAACATTTAAAAGGTTCTTGGACACAGAAAGTTTAGCATACAATAGAATAGCTCAATGTCTGTTATATAGGTTCACGGAAAAAAAATGCAAAAAAATTAGCATTCCCAAATTAGTTTTCTTTAAAACAAGGGCTCTTGGACACAACAAAAATTGAAATTTATGAAAGCATAGGTTCCTGGACAACATAAATCTAGCATACAATAGAATAATAACAATGTCGTGCAACAAAGGAATTCCTGAATTAGTGTTCTTAGAAATTAATAACGTTTGTTAGATCAACAAAGGTTCCTGGAGAAAAAAAATTAGCATACAAAAGGACACAAAAAAATCTAGCATTCCCGAATCATTTTTCTTTGAAATTTATCAAAAATTAATAAGGTCTGTTACATATTTCTGGAAATTACATCAACATTAAAAAACATACAATATAATAGTAATAACGTCTTGAAATTTATCAAAATTATAAGTTCCTGGACACCAAAAATTTGGCATACAATAGAATAGTAACAACGTCATGCAACAAAGGCATTACCGAATTAGTTTTCTTTGAAAGTAGCAATGTCTGTTGCATCAAAAAAGGTTTCTGGACAAAAGAAATTTATCATAGAATAGGACACAAAAAATGTAGCATTCCCGAATTAGTTTTCTTTGGAAGAAACTACAAATGTTCCTGGACACCCAAATTTTAGCATACAATAAAGGCATTCTAGAATTAGTTTTCTTTGGAACAAACTACAAAGGTTCTTGGACACCCAAAATGTGGCATTCAATAAAGGCATTTCGGAATCAGTTTTCTTTGAAATTTATCAAAAATTAATAACGTATGTTACATATTTTCGGAAATTTAAATGCGTTTGTCATATAGACTAGGATTGGGGCTCCCGCAGACCATAAAAAGAAACAGGTACAAGAATTAGGAATGTCGAAAGAATAAGTGCACGGCGATAGAGAGGAAGACCTGAAAAGAAGAAATTGGAAGTTATGAGTCTTTGGTTACAATTTTCTATTTAAAGAGGTAATAACTGGATTGATAAAGAAAACAAGATAACAATATAGACTTAAACTGGATTGATAAAGAAAAGAAGATGCCAGTATAGACTTACTATGAAGATGATGTGTTTTTGTTGATGTGGTCGATGGTCAGTGGAGTCCTGTCGACCGATTGTTTCCCTTCCTGGACGAGGTTGTCCATTTTATGTTGGAACCATTCTTCGATGTAGCTTCTCATGGGAGCCATGTTGATTTCATCCCGGATTTCTGTGTTGTAAAGGTCATTTTCTAATTTCCTTAGATCCATTGAAATACTATGCAAACTCTGTTCAATTTCTTCTTTGTGTGCCGCATAGTCCAGTGCCTAGCGCTCGAGCTCATCTAGACGATGTTCAACTATGCCGTAAATCTTTTCAAAAGACAACCCCTTTAAAATATCAAGTTGTTCATCGAAGGTTTCTTTGGTTATTGACAAGGATTTGATAATTAAGTTTGGGTCTTGAACCTCGTTGGTACTTCTGACTAAGTCTATTTGGATCAGGCTTGTGAATAAAACTTCCTTTTCTGATATGGCTTGTTTACATGATTCGACAATGAGCTCCAGGTTGTCAACTTTATTTTTCTATCATGCTTTTACTTTTTTGGTTTGCTTTGGGGAGGGGAGTTTCTCTTGTCTTGTTTTTAGTTTCGATGTGTTGATGGCATAGTTGTCAAAATGGGTCATCACCTCTTCACAGAAACACTGATCATTTTTTAAACTCGCCTCCAAATGTTCGAGCAAATCATTTTCCTTCTTTCCGAAGGAAACTAAATTTTTTGATGTTTTCCAGGCTTCAACAACTAGTTGCATTCTTTTGTTGATGTTATTGTATACAAGGGATCTAGAGCATGCAATGAGGGTAGAGGATACTTTCATCTTGGCTACAGTGGTAGCAGACACAGTTTTTTCTAAAGGAATGAAAAATTCTGGGGTTGCAATGAAAGCCTGCTCAAATTCATTGAGGCATTCTTTCACTATGGAATTTTCCACTTCAATTCCTCCAATCGAATCATGAAGAGCATCACCGATTACTTGGTGAAATAGGGAGATTTGGGACGACCAAATTTCCCTAAAGTTAATCTCTGTGCAAGATTTTCCTTTCCTATTTGTTACATCTCTCTTTTCAATGACCATACTTTTAGATTGGATGTCAAAAACAACGCTTTGGAATACGAAGGATTCATCTTCGTAAAAAAAATTGGTCTCAACTATTTCCACTGCGGACGACCCAATTTTGTGCATGCGCTCAGTTTCAATTTCAAATTGCACCTGTTCACTTTCAATTTCAGGTTCATTGGCCTGCCCTGCATTGTTTTTTCTCTTATTCGTCAGTGGAATTTTATGGGAACTATCAATTTTTGTGCGAGGAGGGTTCTTATCTCCTCCTCCGTTCGAAGATTTCTGGGTTGCTTTCTTATTGGGGTGGGGCGTTGAAGCAATGATCCATGATGTCATGCTCTTGGTAGTGCTGGAGGGGGATTGGGCACTCTTCTCACTAGATACTTTTCCCTATTGTCTGTACAATTCCATTTCACTTTGCAATGTGTGTGCGTCGCAATCCCCAGAAGCAAGATTGTTGTCGTCACTGTCCCTATCTTCAGTGAGGTGTCTATGGATAAAAGAGTTGTTAAATCCAATTTCCAGTAAATGTTCTCGAAAAATCCCATTAGGGTCGAACCCTTTTATCCTTTCATCATACGTTAGGTTCAATTTCTTGAAATAACCGACAAATTTGTCAATCTTGTTGACATTTCTGGAGATGCAGTCTTCGACTTTCCAGAGCAGAGGAATGAATTGTTTTTTTTTCTTGTCATGGAAAAAATGCAACTAGTGGTTGTATTGCCTTGATATTTCTGCAACAAACATCTTGTCCATGATGTGGCATGGAAGGAAAGCATGATTTTCCTTAGAGCCAAAGACCATGAGTACAGTGTGATTTTCCTTTTGTTCAAGTGTGCCCTTCCTGTTCAAAAACCTGGTTTCCTGGCCAGACATCCGCGAAACATCCTTCCCTAACAATAAATATTTGAAAACTAAAAGAAATCCATTAAAAACTTCATAAAAACAATGGGAGGCCTTGTGACTCCACAGGGCTTGGTACCAGAATGTTACTAGATCGAATCCACAGTTTATTTTATTAGAAAGAGAAAGTTTTGGAAACAGACAACAATGCACTATTGCGAAAATCAAGTACGATGACATATAAAACTTATTCGATTATTTGAATTGTGACAACTGGGAACATATCTCAATCGAAATTAGCTTCCCCCAATAAAAAATGAATTGTTCCTTGACCGTGAAGTAGAAAATATAAATAATTATATGGGAAATGCTTGTCGTGGATGCATGTCCCATTATTCTTGTAAACAACCAAGAAATTTCTTGGAATGGATTTCTAAAGGAACTTACTTGCAACTTTGTGATATCTTCAGGAACTGTTGTCGGGTCTTCGAGGAACTCAACTAAGATGTCCAGCTCATTGTCATGTTTTTCTAGGAACTGATTGCAGTCTTGTCCTCTGAATGTCAATGTTGGCTCCGACAATTTTAACATCTTGCAGAAGACCTGAGGTGACAAAGAAACATGAGAATGGTCACGCAATGGAATAATTCTTTGGCTTGGAATATATTTTTCGACGCACCAAGAGATCATCTCCTTACAGTAAAAAACCTCAGGGAAGCAGCCTGCATGAGTGATTTTAGAGCTCCAAATCACTTCCTTTTGGGCAGAATGGGATGAATAGTAAAAGTATGCCCTGGACCACTGGAAGTTCTGGTCCTCATGTCCAAAGATATTTATTGTATCTCCAAAAAACTGCTGTCGACCTGCTGCCATAAGTCTACAAGAACATTTGTTTCCTCCAGACGATGAATGAAATGAAAAGTTGGAAGGAATAATATAACCCTGCGCAAATCTTCGTGCAATGCGTGTGAATGGGAGATCTCCTCGAGACTTTCATTCATTAATGACAATTTGGACAGGTGTTGCATGATGTGTTCTTAACATTAAACACTAGTAATTGCATACATAGAAATGCGAACATGACGGATATGACAATGAATGATTAATCATTCTAGATTTCTTGAACGGGTCAACACGATGACGCGTTTTTGAGATGAACAATCAGAAGGGACAAAATAAATTTCTGCAGATCTTGGCTTAATGCGTAATAATGGGAGATCTCCTTGAGCATTTTGCTCATTAATGACAATGTTGATGGTTCCTGCATGATGAGATGTTAGCATTAAAGGTTTCTAATTGCATACTAAGAAAGTATGGAGGTCACTGGCACGGGAAAAAGCAACTTCAAAACAGGGTTAGAAGGTACAACCATTGTAGGTGAGGGCGTGAGGGTTAAATTGTATGTCTTAGAAGTTTTTGAGTGCAATATGCGTAACACCGAAGAGGGTATGGTAGGATAGTCTAGAGGGCAATTTGTATATCACTAGTAAGAGCATAACTAATGTATATCAAGAAGGACAGGAAGTTAGTGGCGATGGAAGGCAACGATAGATAGTTTGAAACATTTGTGAGCCGTAGTAGAGTGAAGCTTGCAAGTTCGAGGAGTCCAGGGTGGAATTGTAGATCACAAAAGTTTTGAGTGCATGATGTATAACACAGAACAAGAAGCAACAGAGTTGGAAAGCACCAACCCGACAATCGCGTCCATAAAATTGGCTAAGTATGGAAAGGAACAACGGTCGGTCAGATTCATCATGTGAGGATATATATGGAGATGAAGATATGTCATCCCACAAACGCTAGAACCCGCGATCATAGAAAAACGACTACGTATATAAAAACAAAGCGATAATACATGGGAATAAGAAAAGGGAAAAAGGACTAAGGAGTCCGCAGTGGAATTGTAAATCATGGAAATTTTGAATTCAATATGTATATCACGGAAGAAGAAGCAGCAGATTCTGAATGCACCAACCTGAAACAATGACTAAGAATTGGAGATTTCGTGAACCCGTCAACATGAAGATCCAAAATAGACTGACAAGGCCTCCCTAGAAGATGTGAGGCCCCGACGGTCAAATTGTATCGTTCAAAACATTTGAATGCATAATCTATAACATGGAAGAGGGGACACTGTTAGAACCCGGTAGTCAATTTTTATATTGCGAAGGGGCGGATGCGAACTATTTCGTATGAGTGTATGCAGTTATCACTAGTAAAAGTCACTAGTAAGAGCATAACCAACGTATATTAGGAAGGAAAAAAATTTAGTGGGGATGGAAGGCAGGGACAGATATGTTGAAACATTTGTGAACCGTGGTAGCGTGAAGCTTGCGAGTTCGTGGAGTCTGCGGTGGAATTGTAGAGCATGAATGTTTTGAGTGCAAGATGTACATCACGGAACAAGAAGCAACAAAGTTCAAAACCACCTAAAATTGGCTAAGTATGGAAAGAAACAACGGTCGGTTGGATTCATCATGTGATTATATAGATGGAGATAAAGATATGTCAGCCCGCCAATGCTGGAACCCATGATCATAGAAAGGTGACTAAGTATATAACCAGAAAGCCATAATACACAGGAAGAAGAAAAGGGAAAAAGGACTGATTCTGTGGTGGAATTGTAGATCATGGAAATTTCGAGTACACAGTGTGAACCAGGTAGTCAATTTGTATATTGCGGAGGGCCGGATGCCAACTGTTTTATATGATTATGTTCAGTTGTCACTAGTAAGATCACAATCAATGTATATTAGGAACGACAGGAAGTTAGTAGGGATGGAAAGCAACGACAGATACTTTGAAACATTTGTGAACCATGGTAGAATGAAGCTTGCGAGTTTGAGGAATTCGTGGTGGAATTATAGACGACGGATGTTTTGAGCTCAAGATTTATATCATGGAACAAGAAGCAACAGACTTCGAAAGCGCCAACCCGACAAGTGCGGCCGTAAAATTGCCTAAGTATGGAAAGGAGCATCGGTGGATCGGATTCGTCATGTGAGGATATAGATGGAAATGAAGATATGTCAGCCTGACAACACTGGAACCCACGATCATAAAAAGGAAACAAATTATATAACCAGAAGGCGATAACACACGGGAAGAAGAAAAGGGAAAAAGGGATGAGTGCGTGGTGGAATTTTAGAGAGTAAAAATTTTGAGTGCAAGATGTATATTACGGAACAAGAACTAGTAGAGTTCAAAAGCGGCAACCCGAAACAGTTTTCAAGAATTGGACATTTTGTGAACCTGGCAATAGGAGGATCCAAAACAAGCTGAGAAGGTCGATCCAGAAGACGCGAGGCCCCAACATTCAAATTGTATCGTTCAAAACATTTCAATGCATAATCTGTAACACAGAAGAACAGACAATGGCAGAATCCGGTAGTCACTTTGTATATTGCGGAGGATGTGATGTCAACTGTTTCGTACCAGTGTGTCCAATTCTCAGTAGTAAGAGCTAATTTAGTATTGAAAATCATGTTTTCAGATATTGTTAGATAGTTGATAGGGATTACCATTCGCAAACAATGACAAATTGCGTTAGTATGGAAAGGAACAACGATCGATCAGATTTGTCATGTGAGGATATAGATGGAAATGAAGATATGTCAGCCTGACAACACTGGAACCCGCGATCATAGAAAGGAGACAAAGTTTATAACCAGAAGGTGATAAAACACGAGAAGAATAAATGAGAAAAAGGGCTGAGTGCACGGTGGAATTATAGAGAGAGGAAATTTCAAGTGAAAGATGTATATTGCGGAACAAGAACTAGCAGAGTTTGAAAGCGACAACCCGAAACAGTTTCCAAGAATTGGACATTTCATGAACCCGACAATAGGAGGATCCAAAACAGGTTGACAAGGTCTCTCCAGAAGACGCGAGGCCCCCACGTTCAAATTGTATCGCTCAAAACATTTGAATGCATAATATGTAACACAGAAGAGCGGACGATGTTAGAACCCAGTAGTCAATTTGTATATTGCGGAGGATGTGATGCCAACTATTTCATACCAGTGTGTCCAATTGTCACTAGTAAGAGCTAATTTAGTATTGGAAATAATGTTTTCAGATACTGTTAAATAGTTGATAGGGATTACCATCCGTAAATAACGACAATCTCGACCCCGCCAACCCTGGAGTCCGTCTGTCAATTTGTATATCACGGAACTGCGAGTGCTATTTGGAGGAAACATAACAATAGAAGTGCAATGTTGAGCCAGCCATCCCGTAGGTCCGCTTGTCAATTTGTATATCGTGGAATTCTGGGTGCTATTTGTAGTGCACAGAACAATGGAGGCCCAATTTTGAGCCTGCTTTCTCGAGAACCCGCGATCCAAAAAATGGCTACATATGGAATGTAGAATCCGTACATGCTCTATAAAATCTCATGTCCATAATTTATAGTCCCATAATACATGGGAAGAAAAAAAGGGAAAAAGGATGAAGGAGTCCGCGATGGAATTGTAGATCACATAAATTTTGAGTGGAAAATGTATCTTACAGAACAAGAAGCAACATAGTTCGAAAGCGCCAACTTGACAACCACGAGCATACAATTGACTAAATATGAAAAGGAAAAAAAGTCAGTTGGATTTGTCATGTGAGGATATAGATGGAGATAAAGATATTTCAACACGCCAACGTTGGAACCCGTGATCATAGAAAGGCGACTAAGTATATAACTAGAAAGGGATAATACACGGGAAGAAGACAAGGTCTCTCCAGAAGATGTGTGGCCTCGACGTTCAAATTGTATCGCTCAGAACATTTCAAAGCATAATCTGTGACACGGAAGAGTGGACGATGTCAGAATCCAATAGTCAATTTGTATATTGCAGAGGGTGTGATGCCAACTATTTCATACCAGTGTGTCCAATTGTCACTAGTAAGAGCTAATTTAGTATTGAGAATAATGTTTCTAGATACTATTAGATAGTTGATAGGGATTTCCATCTGTAAACAATGGAAATATTGACCCCTCCATCCTTGGAGTCCATATGCCAATTTTTATATCGTGGAACTGCGACCGCTGTTTGGAAGACACAGAACAATAGAAGTGAAATGTTGAGTTAGCCATCCCGCAGGTCCGCTTGCCAATTTGTATATTGCGGAATTCTGGGTGCTATTTGTAGGGCAGAGAACAATGGAGGCCCAATTTTGATCCCGCCCGCCCGAGAACCCGTGATCCAAAAAGTGGCTACGTATGGAATGTGGACGTTGAACATGCTCTATAAAATCTCATGTCCATACTTTATAGTCTCATAATACATGGGAAGAAAAAAAGGGAAAAAGGACGAAGGAGTCCGCGGTGGAATTGTAGATTACATAAATTTTTAGTGGAAAATGTATCTCACGAAACAAGAAGTAGCATAGTTTGAAAACGCCAACTCGACAACCGCGGGCATAAAATTGACTAAATATGCAAAGGAACAACGGTCGGTCGGATTCGTCATGTGAGGATATATATGGAGATAAAGATATGCCAACACACCAACGTTGGAACTGATGATCATAGAAAGGTGACTCTAAGTATATCACTAGAAATGGATAATACACGGGAAGAAGACAAGGTCTCTCTAGAAGATGCGTGACAATGTTTATTAATGACAATGTTTTTGAATCTTTGGTGGGTTCTCACTAGTAAAAGAATAAATTGCAGATCACTGAACTTCTTTGGTTGCAACATGTATATGACGGAACAAGGGACATAGGTGTTGGATACCGCCAACCCGAGGATTGGTGGCCAGATACTTGGCTAAGTATTGGCCAAGAGAAAGGTTTGATATCTATTTCAATAGTATTCATACTAATATGTATTAATGGAAAAAGTTTTGATATTTATTTGAATATTATTCATACTAATATATATTAATGGATTGTTTATGTTTCAAATGAAAATGATTTCCCAATTTCCAGGATGCTCTTTGGTTTGAAAATTTCGTTGAAACCATAGAAGTTTTGACTACAAGATGTATATAACGCAACAAGAAACATGATTTTTCATTGTGGTTTCAACGAGATAAATTACTTATCATCTATTCATCTTGTATTCCTTGCAACGACATGAGAAAATGTCGACTCTCCATAAACATTAATATCTAAATTAACTTAAATGTAATCAAAATTTGGTGTGATTTAACTAAGCAAGGCAACTTTAGCCGTTCCTTTATTAATGACAAGCTTTTCCAACCCTTGGTGATTTATGACTATTTAAATCATAAATTGCAGATCAAAGAAGCTCTTTTCCTGCAAGATGTATATGACAGAACATGGAACATAGTTTTTTCAATACCGCAAACCCGGGACCCGGTGGGCAGATAATTTCCTAACTTTTGCCCAATAGGAAGTTTTTATATTTACTCCAATAGTACTCATATTACTATATATGCGTGGATATTATCAAATAGAATAAGTTTCAATATATGTAAGATATTGAACAAGAACATTGCGTCAATAATTGACTTGCCTTGTTGTAAGTCATTAATTCATTCTATTTACGGGACACGAAGAATGAAAGTAGGATGGGTCCTCCAATTTATTTCTTTAAGTATAGGGCCACCACCACATAAGTATGGCCTATGACAAAATTATTCTTTAATGTAAAATGCAAGCAACGGATAGAGTAGCCTTTATTTAAATTGAAGCACTGGGCAACAGAAAGAAAGGCTTGTCGTCCATGTTTAACAACACATAGGGAAAAAAGGCACAAAATAAAATGAAAAGCAATACTAGAGATTGGAAAAAACTATCAAAAAAATAAACCACAATTATTCTATATTAAAATAATATGGGTTACAAAATACAGGTAAGATTATTTGCCACAATGATTGCGATTTGGCCTGCAGCTGACCCAAAAAAAATATGTACATTGATGAAGCTTGTTCACAGTTTTCTTGACGATCAAATCCTTTATTTAAAAAAAAATGAGTTGAATATCAATTGCGGGTCTTCAACTTAATTGGTACTGCAAACTAGATCTATCCCAGTTTTTTGAATAGCTTGTCTCTTCCAGATATGGCCTGCTTGCAATCACTGGTTATTCAACATTCCATTCTTTGCCAAGTATTAATTTCCCTCTGCCATTGAAAACTTGGGGTTTAAGGTGCTTTCCTTGCAATGTTCCTGACCATTGACATCTGAGACAACTTAGAAATGTGATTCAGGCCAAATTCAAAGTCGAGGGAGTCGTTTTATGTGACATTAGCTATGGGACGGGAAAAAAATTCAAGTATGTTGTCAATGCTATTCTCCCTGTATTCGATCATTTGTTTGGTTGAAAAGACTGCCTGCAGATTTGTATGTTGAACTTCTTTGTTTTATTACAGTAAAGTGGAAGGAACATCCAAGACAACTGCAAAATGTTATTCTTTTGAGGCACATGACTTCTTTGGGCAACACAAGTCTGGCAAGTGTATCAAATGCTGTAGATCGCATTAGAATATATCTTTCGTCATAGAAGTGTCAGATATGGCGGCCCACAAAAAGGTCTAGAATGTTCGAAGACGAAGTCAAATCTGTGGAGACTGCAACTACATCCAGAGGAAATTGAACAAACTTTGACAAAGAACATGGTTGTCTCTCAAGCCAACTACTAGACCTAGAAGTAGCTCAACAAACTTTGAAATATAAACTTTTGTAGTGATAATATGTCGTTTTATCCACCCATATAGTTTCTGTTACCCGCCTCTGGTTACATTCACAAATGAAGCCATATTTCGCATCATTTACGAACATCAGAGACCATTTTTGCAACCCACGGTAAGTGCGACGCCCTCGAGGAAGAGAAATTCTTCTAGGATCTGCAGAAATCGATACACTTTCCAAATCTGTGTTGTTCGAAGAAACTATATACTTTTATGGAGAATTATTTTTCACATGACCTGAAAATCCATTACAACTCCCAGCAAAAAAACATGGAAGTTCAACAAACAAATCTCAAGGTAGGATTTTCAACCAACTAAAGCATCCAATACATGGAGAACACCTACCAGAAGATACTTGTTCTTCATGTCACATAAAACTAATCTCTCTTCTTTCATTTGGGCCTCAATCACATCTCTAACTTGTCTTACATGTCCATGACCAAGAACATTAGAACGAAGGCACCGTAAAGCGCAACTCTCTGATAATATAGAGAAATGAAAATAAATACTTAAAAGAAATGTTGGACGATCTTCCGTAGATTTTGTTTTACTTCATTTTAATGACAGATGTTCTTGATATTTTTTCTTATTAATGCCAATATTTTTGAATATGTACCCTGAATAGTGACTAATAGTACGCATCAACATTCCCATATCCAAGCAGATTCTCAAATCTGACATCTAAGATATGCACAATATTAAAGAGGGACATGACGTCAAGGCCTCTGTTGCTGACCCGTTCGTGGACTATGCCGAATCCTTTTAGAAAACTAAAAGAGGATTTTTTTTTTTTGCAAATTCAAAATGCATGCAAAAGAAATTACCAGATCCCATAATATTCCCCTGTCTATTCATTTTAATGGGATATGTCCTCGAGATTTCCTCTTATTAAAGGTAATCTTTTCGAACCTGTCTGGTCGGTTATGACTTCTCAAAGCATAATTAATGTCTATTGGGAATGGTGGAAGGTAGATGGGATGGAGGGGAGCGACAAATGCTTTTAAATTTTCTGAACTCGGAAAGGCGTCAACCAACCAAACTTTGAAAACTGGACTAAGTATGGAAAGGTAGGTATGATAGACAAACTCATCATAGGAAGAGGCATGGTTGTAAGTTTGAGGAGTGTGAGGTCGAATTGTAGAGCACAAAAGTTCTGGGTGCAAGATGTATACACTGAAAATGAGCTTCCATAGTTTGATAGAACCTATCCGCAAAGCTGCGTCCACAAAACTGGCTAAGTATGCAACCGAATGATGGCCGGTCAGAACGACCATAGAAACACGAGAAACTATAGAACCAAAAACACAGTTTACAAGAGGGGAAAAAAAGGAAAGAACAACTATGTCACTCTCACAACAAAATTTACTCTCATAAATATGAAACCATAGTAAAACATAAACCATGGAAAAAACATCGCCAGGAATGAAATATAATTTGAGGCCGACAAACTCTGGTTCAATGCGTAAGAGGTGCAATTTACATCGACTACAAATTTATTTCTATGTTATTTTATCTTAATAGTATTGTATGGAGAGTCCACTGCAAAAGAATGTAAGAACAGATCCAACCGCGGATGCAACATCCCAACATTGCAAACCCTAGGCAAACAAGAACAAGAAACAAATAACAACCCAGTTAAGAAGCACCAAAAGGCCCAATTGCAGCTGCAGGAGCCGAATCCTATAAACTCGAATCGAACAACAATAAGCAGCACACAACGAACAAATAAGCAAGCAACAACCATTCCACCAGGAATGACGCAGTTCCAATCGCGGTTGCACAACCCCAAACGTGAAAACTACAACAACAACAATAGACAAACAATAACAACAACAACAACAACAACAACGAAATAATAAATAAGTGGAGATGCAAAAAAACAAGCATGAACCAATGAACCAACAATGCCACTGAAGCATATAAACAAAAAAACAGAAGAAAATGTATTGTAACAAGCCTTCTAAGTAAAAATTCAACGCTGCCAATCCTATTAGGTAAAAAGTATGCCAGGAATGCAAACTTGAATCAAACAACAATAAGCATCACACAACGAACAAAGAAACAAGCACCAACCAGTCCACCAGGAATGACGCAGTTCCAATCGCGGTCACACAACCCCAAACGTGCAAACTACAACAACACCAACAGGCAAACAATAAGAACAACAACAATGAAATAAGAAATTAGTGGAGATGAAAAAAAACAAGCACGAACCACTGAACCAACAATGCCGCTGAAGCATATAAATAAAAAAAAAGGAAAAAAATGTATTGTAACAAGCCTACTAAGTAAACATTCAACGTCGCCAAGCCTGTTAGGTAAAAAGTATGTCAGAAATGATCTATAAACATTTAAGAAAAGAATGCAATGTGACAACTCCTTGACGTATCCCAAAACAAATTATTATAATTTATGTAACAATAGTTCCAACGATGGAGAATGTATTCAAAGGCCAAACTTTGGATATGCCAGCATATCAAACATTGCCATAAATTTAGCTAGCATAAAATTCTAAACCAAGCATTCGAACTAATGCTAGCATTAATACACCTTCGACCAATGCATAAGAAAATATATGATTCAAAAAGACCATTTACGATCAAATACTTTGGATATGCCAACATATATAACATTAGGAATAGTGAAGTCGACAATAATACCTCCAATCCCTTGTCCAATTAGATCATGACAAATATGGTACTTTTTATTATATAAAAATGCATCTTTTTAGTTCCCTGGTTCCAACAATAGATTATATGGAAATATTTGTGGTCAAAGGACAAACTAATACGAAGTCAACGAATTATCGATCGCTATAGTTCCTCTATGCCTACGGAAGGGACTAATAAATAATAGAGAAAAATCTTGGGGTTAAGATTATAACTAAAATATTTTAACATAATGGTTGTGAAATGTGAGTGACATACCATGGAGCCTGTGTGAAAAATGAATAAAATAATCAAGAAATTAAAAGGAGAAGTTAAAAAGTTAAAAATGAAGTATAGTACTAGTGGCCATAAGCCAAATAATAATTAAAATCAAGAAACAAAACAAAAAAAGTGAAAATACTTCTTCAATGATAGAGAGGAGGGAAGATGAGTGATACTGTGTTGAAGTAAGAATTTTGGTTTGGTCAAAGAAAATGAGATGATCACATTTGTGAGAGTGTTTGGCGATAGCTAGCTTGGAGATGTGGTTGTAGAATGTGTTGGCAATATGTTATCTGAGACAAGATTTAAAGTATTTGCCATTTTAGCCTATGTATGGTTTACCAAAAAAGCAGGGAGTTTGATAAACTCCTTGGCCAAGCACGGGGTTAGATTTATCCTTAGCTATTCTAAATAACTGTTTAAGGGTTTTATAAGGTTTAAAGAGAGTTTTGATATTCTTTTTGGCCAAAATCTTATAAATATGATATGTAGTACCCTAGATGTAAGGAAGAGAAATGATAACTAAGGGTGGGTAAGAGGAAGGGGAGTTTTGAGATTTAGAAGGACAGGTTGAGTGAAAGGCCTTGTTGATTTGAGTGATTGAATAACCATTGGTGACACAGACCTTAGTAAGGTGGGATTTTTATTTTTCAAGGAAATGAAGAGATGAGATTTGAATCGCTCAAGTAACAAAAGTTTTTAAGAACGACAAATTTTTGGGCAAGGTGATAGTGAGCATGGGCATGGAGGTATCAGTTTATGTGAGTATTTTTCCTATAAATTGGTGGGTAAGGGTGCTATCAAGAAGATGAGTAGTGAGAACATACAAAAAGAGAAGAGATTTTTCATTTTGGATTTCCATAGTAAATTGGATATGGGGTGAATTTTTGTAAGATGGTTAAAGGAAGAGGTCAAAGAGGGGTGGCCATGAGGCTAAAAACCAAAGGTATTGTCATCAAATTGAAACCAACATTCTGGCTTAAGATGAACATTGTTTAAGGATATTTAAAGCTTCAAAATGTTCCATAAAATATTGGAAACCATTGGGGATAAGGAAGACCCTATGGTTGTACCTTTTGTTTGTTCATAACATATCCCTTTAAAGGTAAATAAAGTCAAGGTGAGGTAGATTTCAATAAGGTTAAGGGTTTCTAGGTCAACCAATTTGTAGATAAGGTTAAGGGCTTCTAGAATAGGAATTTTTGTGAATAAGGAAACAACATCAACATTGACCATGATGTCTTATTCATCACGAAGAGGATGCTGATTTTTTTGAATAAAATCAAAGGAATCTTTAATAATTGAGAGAGTTTTTCCGATAAACGACTGAAGGTTATCAACAAGGATTCAAGATAGGGAATGAGTGGGCTCTCTTATAGTATTATCGGTCTAAGAGGGATGTCTTTTTTTATTTATGAATTTTAGGTTTCCCATGGATCCTATGGGTTCGAGGGTTATGACGAACATAAGTTTTTGAATGGTTGGGTCCAAGGATGAAGATTTGATGGGTTTGGTAACTAAGCTAGTTATAAAATTTATTGGGTTCTTGGAGAGAGGTTTATAAAAGTAAGAATAAAGAAGGCCTTGATGTTTATATTCATAGTTAGAGTTATTCATAATGGCAATAGTGTTATCTTTATTGGATTTTAAAATAATGATATTGGGGTTACCATTAAGGTGAAAAACAGATTGAAATTCTTCTTTTGATAAGTTCGATTTAGGAGGTATGGAAAGGAGAATAATTCTACCACACTCTTGTCGAATTTTTTCAGCTTTGTATGTGGGAAGATGATGTATTAGAGGTTAGATAGAGAAAATAATATCTTCTGTATGAGAATACGATGGGGGATAAGGGAAAAGTTGAAGCCTTTTTCTAGAAGATGGATGGAAAGAAGATCAATATCAAATAAAGATAAATTTATAATCATTGAAAGATAAGAAATGGATGAGGGCGATAGGGATTTTTGGAGGGAAATGAGAGGGACGTTGATAGAATTAGGGACAAAGATTTCGAGTGAGGGAATAGGGGTTGAATAACCATTAAGAATAGAGTTACCATTAGATATTGATGAAAAATTAGAGATATCATCAGAGATTAAAGTCAGATTAGAGTTTTCATTAGAATTTATAGAATAATTAGAGTTATCATTGGAAATTGAAGACAAATTAGAATTAAAAGAATTAGAGTTTTCATTGGAAATCGAAGAAAAATTAGATTTTACCAAGTTACCATTGGTTGAACACATGGAGGAATGTGGAGTGAGATTGGTTTCGATTAGGGCATGCAACGGTGACAATACATTGAAGTGGGAAGTTGAAGGAGATGAGCTCAAATAATAAGTTGGCGAACTAGATTGCAACGTATAATATTTGATTTTTGAGGAAGTCATTGGAATAGTTGGAAACATGTGGATATGCCTTGGAATTGAAGAGGATAAAAACTACAAAGGAGAAATATAAAGAGAGGCTAATTGTAGAGAGGGAAAGTGGGTCAAAATTATCTTAATGTCTAGAGAAGGCACATAGAATGATGAGGAGGAAATTTTAGAGTGCGAGGACGCAGCGGAATTCATTGAGGAAATTGAAGGATGGGAGTGAGAGGCAGAGGAAATCACTGAGGAACTCGAAGGTTGGGAATGAGAGGAGACATGTATCAACTGAGAACTTGATTGTAAGGATGAGGAATTTAGAACAACATTCTGGGTAGTTGAGGAGAAAAGAGAATATTCCAAGGTAGGTTGATGAGAGGTCAATCGGTGAGAATGTTGAGGGCATGTAGTATTCAAATTAAGAATTACTTTATTAAATTTACACATTTCTTTAGATGAGGTTAATTCAAAGAAATTAAAAGTTGCATTATATGACCTACGGTCAATAGTAAACCATATATCAAAGAATTTTTTTTCTAGGAGTGTAAGATGGAGCTTACAAGCCTTCCGAGATAAGTGGATGAGATTTGACCCAGTAAAGTGAATTTCTACATAAAGAATAACATCACTGGCTCTTGTAAAAATGTGGTTGATATCAGGCCTCCAATGATGCCAATGAATATGAGTAAATGCAGGGAAGATAAAAGAATCATGACATCAATTTAAGAAAGTAAGATTAACAACTCTTTTCATGATTTTAGTTCCAAGCTTTTAAAAAATATGGATCTTCTTGAGACAATCCTCTCCATAGAGGTTTTGAATCTGAACGTGTAGATTTTCACAATGCTTGAGATTTCTATAGATGAACTATGTATGAGATTTTGAAATGTCTAACGTTTTGAGTGGACACTCCACCCATCATTAGGGACAAATAAAGCTGAAACAATAGAAAATAGTGCTATGGTAAAATATTTTAGGATAATTGTTGTGAAATATGAGTGACATACCATGAAGTCATTATGAGAAATGAATAAAATAATCAAGAAAGCATTGGAAATAATAAAAACTATTTATGATCAATGTGAAAATTGAAATATAAAGGAAGGAATAAAGGAAATATAGTCATTAAAATTTTTAATTTTAAAAAAGAGAGAAGGTCAAGGTGGAAAAAGGAGGCGAGGGGTAAAAGGTTAAAAAGCTAAAAAGGAAGAGTAACATGAGTGACTGCGGATAGAAGCCAAATAAAAAGTAAAACCAAGAAATAGAAAAAAGAGAGAAAAGGATTAATGAACAATATGATCAATACTGGGCTTCCAAGATTGGCTAACTTTGTAGCCATATTCCCAATTAAAATTATTAGGATGTTTTTCAATTTCTAGTGATTCCTCAATGATACAAGATGAGTATAGGGTGCTAAAGCAAGAATTTTGGTTTGGTCAAAGAAAATGAGATGATTAGATTTTTAGGAGTGTTCGACGATAGTTGACTTGGAGATGCGATTGTAGAATGTGTTAGCTATATCTTCTTTGCAAAGATATTTGAAGGATTTTCCAGTTTGGCCTATATATGTTGCCACACAAGTAGGGAATTTGGTAAACTCCTTGTCCAAGCATGGGATCATATTTATCCTTCACTATTCAAAATATCTATTTAATGGTTTTATATGGTTTAAAGAGAGTTTTGATATTCTTTTTGGCCAAAATCTTATAAATATGATATGTAGTACCTTGGATGTAGGGAAGATAAAGGAAAGATAAGGGTGAGGAAGAGGAAGGAGATATTTTAGATTTAGAATAATGCGTTGAGTGAAAAGCCTTGTTGATTTGAGAGATTGAATAACCATTGGCTACAAGGGTCTTAGTAAGGTGGGGATTTTCTTTCGCAAGGAAATGAGGTGTTGATATTTGAATGGCTCAAGTAACAAGAGTTTTTAGAATGATATATTTTTGGGTAGGGTGATGGTGAGAATGAGCATGAAGGTATTAGTCAATGTGAGTCCTTTTCCCATAAACTTGGTGGGTAAGGGTGCCATTGGGAAGATGGGTAATTATAACATCCAAATAGGGAAGAGAGTTTTCATTTTGGATTTCCATAGTAAATTGGATATTAGGTGAAATGATGTTAAGATGGTTAAA
>ML810457.1:238400-268293 GCA_009831015.1 Picea engelmannii
ATTTTGGGAAAGCAGCCTAAAATGGAACGTTAATGTTCATATGTAAATGCCATGTTCATGTTCATGTATACCTTGTATAGAAGCAAGTCAAACAATATAGATGTTTGTGGAAAACATGTTTATATTTTTCTTTCAGGGCATGAGAGAGGAAATCAACAGAAAGTTCATTCAGAGACTCCAACAGATACATCAAGCAATACAGGAATAACTAAGCCAAGATGGGAGAGGCATATACTAGCATTCAACTTGGCTTCATGATTTTCGAGATGGTCTGTCTTCAGGAAAGAGGATATTGGAGTGAATGTTGAGTTAGGATTTAGATCTGGATGTTGTGGAGAAGAGAGTCAATGAGTAGAATTCTTTAATGAAGGAATCAATGAGCCAAAACTGGATCTATATCTATAGCCAAAAACTAACACCTGTAGCCACAAGCAAGAGCCAAAGTTAGAGCTATTGCCAAGAGCGAGAGTTAGATCAATATTGCATTGAAGCAGACATAAGTACACTAAACCAGATTGGTTTCCTTGAGATTTTAGAAGTTTAAGAAGGAGATCAAATCCATATCCAAGATGAAGATCCAAGGTGGACATCAAATGAAGAGTATTTTAGCAAGGTGGAAGTGTGAAGAAGAGTTATCATCACTAAGTTGTTGAAATATCTTTACTTTTGGAGGACCAAAAGTTCTTCAGTGGGAAGGTTTTAGCACCAAGTGGCACCCTTAGAATACTAAAAGGGTAAACCCGATACCCATTTGAATATTGGAAAATTGAATGACTAAGTCAGGTTTGTGCTTGGTGGATCAACAAGACTCTATGAGAAAGGGAAAGGGCATCAAGCTAACTGTAGATCAATGATAGACTATTGGGAAATGGAGTCATAAACACTCTTCTCATTGAAGACAATCAAATGACATATAAGATAAATTGCTTGTATGATGATGGATGAAATAAAGAAGGATATGGCAACATATAAGTGAACAAATGAGCCTCACACCTTGCTCAACTGGTTACATCCACTAGTCTGAGTATTCACTGATTGGAAATCCTTTCCAACATTGAATATGAATGATTAAAAATAACATGTAATAGACTTCTATAACAAATCCTTTACCATAGAATTCTCATAACATGATACTGCTAATCAAACCTACATTAACAATAACCATATTTAAGCAAGATGAAAATGTAAATAAACAACAAGGAAAACACAAGGAAAACATAGCCTGATATAACATATCTCATGAATCTTCAATAACAGTGTTGATTATAGAAAAATGCCCCTTAGGATTACAAATTGACTCCTACAAGCTTTTTCTAACTCCTACAACTCTCTCGGGTCATTGGACTGAACCCCCTTGCATCTTCAGTTGCATAACATATAGAAATACATGCCATAACAAATCAAAGGAGTCCAATTCCTATTTGATCAAATAAGCAATAACTGAGACCCTTGTCAAAAAATGGAATCCATGTGCCACAATCCAGTTCTATTGCATCAAGCCTTTATTGGAAATTTAGTGTCGAATACTGAGCGCTCTCTTTTTACTCTTGGTGTGGACACTTGGAATGAATAGTGGGCACTGGTATTCACACTATGGGATATATCCCACTCGCACAACAGCACAATAGCTGCCGGTGAACGCCGAAAGGTTGAGAAGATGAAATGAATCTTTAAAAGAATATATTAAATTTTATTATCTATTAACAAATAAACTGTTGGGCTTCATTTATCTGGTGTTAATATTTTAATTTCAGTTAATCACTTACGTGGCAATGAGTTAGCTATCAAAGTAATTTTTAAATATGATTAGGTAAATGTAAAAAAGTAAACACATAAACTGATGTCTTTATAATAGCTAGGAAGTTAATGATTGAAATCACAGCCATTTATTTTGTGTGACTACTAAGAATATTCCAACCATATTTAATCATGTCCATAGAAAACTTATTAAGCACTAAAGCCCTATTAAATCTGCCCATTATCAATAGGTGTACGCCTTTCGGCGTAACAAGCATTACGTAAACAAAGTTATTCAAATTGACGGATGTCGTTGGGAAAGGTTTAGGACTCGTGGGCTCTGATGGCATACTCCACATTTGTGCGTGACTTGACACTAGTGAATATTTGGCAATGACTATGACTTGGAACTGTTGGAAAACCCCCCCTTTTTTATTGAAATTTCCCACAACCTCTAATAAAATCTTTTTATAATAAAATCACTTTAAGAAATGATTTTATAATAATGATTTGTTTTATTTGGATATTTTAAACAAAACTAGCAAGGAGAAAAATTATCCTTTTCCAAATAAAGAGTTATTGAGTTTCCCACAACCTCTAACAAAATCTTCTTAGAATAAAATCACTTTAAGAAATGATTTTATAATAATGACTTGCTTTATTTGGATATTTTAAACAAAACTAGCAAGGGGAAAAATTATCCTTTTCCAAATAAAGAGTTTGACATATGCAAGATTTCACAAATATGAGAATTTGAGGCTATGGGACAAACTTGGAAAGATAAAGAAAGAGTGAGTTTGACATATGCAAGATTTCACAAATCTGAGAATTTGAGTCTATGGGACACCTTTCCAAATAAAGAGTTTGACATATGCCAGTTTTCACAAATATGAGAATTTGAGGTTATGGGACAAACTTAAAAAGCTAAAGAGTTTGACATATGTAAGATTTCACAAATTTGAGAATTTGAGGCTATGGGACAAACTTGATTTCACAAATTTGAGAATTTGAGGCTATGGGACAAACTTGAAAAGCTTAGAGGTTTTGGGTATTTGATCCAAAAATGGAGAAGAGGTTGATGATATTGCATTATTGATTATGCTGGAAGAATGACTTGTTTCTGGTAGCGCCCTTGCTATTGACAAACTTAGAAAGCTAAAGAGTTTGACATATGCAAGATTTCACAAATCTGAGAATTTGAGGCTATTGGATAAAATTGAAAAGCTTAGACAAACTTGAATAGCTTAGAGGTTTTGGGTATTTGATCCAAAATTGGAGAAGAGGTTGATGATATTGCATTATTGATTATGCTGCAAGAATGACTTGTTTCTGGTAGCACCCTTGCCATTGATTATCTGTCAAAATTTTAAAAGATCAAATTTGAGTGCTAATAGAAGGTGTGATCCAGGAGGATCCAAAACACTCAAAGAGATCCAAGAGGATCCAAAATGCTAAAGAATGATTATCTCAAATTCTCTTTAAAATGACTACATTGAGTAGAGCTCAAGGAGAGCTTTCTAACAATGCGTGAATCACCTCAAATAAAAATTATATGAGAAAGTTATGGAATTTCAACGTTTCGACAAAAAGCATGGCAAAATGATGACAAGGCAGTCCATACAGATGACGCCAACATGCTGACATGGAAGTACGATAGAATGCCACATGAAATCCATACATGTCGTACAATGCTAACGTGACATGTATAGTGGCAACACATTTAGCATATCATACATAGACATGGCACATAGGTGGACCAATCGACATTGGACATGTGGCATGACTGTATAGGTGGAGGTTTCACAGGTGGACTAATGAGACACTAACACATGGCAATTTTCCATTGGCTAGGTATGGTTAAGGTCGAATAAAAGTTGTTGCGATCCCGAAGGATCGAACCTGGGTCTCGTGGGCATCAATCCAATGACCTCACCAATACACTACACACATGGTCCTTAACCATATATGGCATGACATTTATTTAAGATTGATAAATGGTATATTTAGCAGGAAAAGGGCCAAGGGAGAAGCCCATGACCCATGGTTTATATGCTATCCAATATAACCATACCCAATGTTCATGGGGGTTAACCATTGTATACCATCGAATATACCATACCATACCATATATATATATATTAAGTATAAAGTTATAACAAAGCACCAAAAGGGGAGAGGTTCACGGGGTTGAACCTGCGAGCTCCTCCCACATGTACTAACATCCTAACCAATTGGCCAAAGGTGCCTTTTGTTACAAGAAATCAACAGATTTACATTTAAATTGATGTCGATGTTAGTGTGAAGGTCGGGCCACGGTTTTGGCTAACCTAGGATATTTAACTAGCACGAAAACCAATGCACGACCCAATTTATCATGCCAAGAACTTGATATTGGGTTCGTTTTGACATGGGTATGTGTGCCAAAGAGATAATTTTCCTCATTTTATGTGCAAGAGGTGTTCCTATTTTGGATTTGTCTCATTTTGCGTGCTATAGAGTTCTTTGAGAGAAGTATAGAGTGTTTATACTAATTTTTCTCAGAATTATGAGAGGAATCTAATGGTGATGTTAGTTCTTTGTTAAAGTGTTGTGTATGAAAGTCTTTGTCTAGTTTGTCATGTATGAGACCCATAGTCTCGTTATGCATGTAAAAAGGGGTCTTTAAGCACTTGTTCAGGACATAGTCAAGTTTATTTTCTCAAAATTTTGTGAGGAATTTTGTGGTAACCTCTGCTTCTGGGTTTGAGAAATAGAATTGAAGGGTGTTTTAAAATTTTCCATTTTAATTCATTATTGTATCAAGCATTTAAGCATTAATAGAGCAGTCTAACTATTTGGAAGCATACCCAATGACGTAACCCAAGATGAGTGAACTACGTTATCAAACTGTGTAATGAGCTCTATTATTTGCTGTCTCTACTTCTCTCTATTTTGGCACTCATTATTTCTGCAAGTTATTATCAGTTAATGAGGCTTATGGATAAATAAGATTTTTCACATGTTATTTTAAAAATAGTCAAGACGATATTAATTTCCCGAATATGGTCGGATGTTTAGTGTCTGCTTAAGAACTAATTGACATCTAAGGATTTTCAGATCAAGTTTGAAATGAATAAAAATAGGAAGAATAAGAAGAAGAAGTGAAGACAAAGGGAGATGTCACCAGCCACTACAAGTCATACTGGAGATGAGAAACCAACCACTACAATTTATAATAGGGGAAACACTGCAAGTCATACGGGAGAAAAACAACCAACCACTGCAATTCATGTTGGGGGTAAGAAACTAGACACTCTAAGTCATGTTGGAGAAATTGATATTGCTGAGAAATCTAAACAAGCAAGACACATGCCTAAGTTCCCTTGTACAATTTGCAAAGGAAATCACCTTAATCATATGTGTCCTTGTATTTTAGAGATAAAATGAGTGTGACCTCCTTGTTTGAAGGCTCTTTTACTCTTAAATCACCTTTGGTTTCTCAATAATCTACTCAACCATAAGTTGATGAAGCGGTCATACCAATGCAGTTTTTAGCCGATCCCTCTCTTCATTTTGAGAGTGATATGTCTACCAAACATGTTTTCTTCATTGTTGATTTAGAACCCTCTAAACAAGGGGGCATCCCACTTTCCTTGAGCACTCTCCCTCCAAGTTCTAAGAGCACTTCCTTTGATTGGAATAGTCTTGTTGAGCCTCATCTTCTGTAACACTAATTTTTTTGTTACCAAACTATAACACCACTTTTTGGTGCCAAGGCTTACTCGGTTTAATACCAAGTTCTAACACCACTTTTACATAACTCATACATGCATTATATAATCCACATGCATTTAAGCAAGAAATACATTTAAGCTCAGAGTAAGCATAAGAATTATTACTAACATAAATAATCCATGGCAATAACATTAATCCAAATGCACATCAGAATACATGATAATTATAATACACAGGGATACAAAAACATAATTGAAGCATCATCTGGTACTTATCTTTGAAACAATGGCAGTTCCACCAACCAAGTGCAGGCCTTCCACGAACCTCCCAGCCTTAGACCACACTATTCATCATCTCAGCAGTGGGTCACCCCTATGCTGGGACTAAGGTCCACCCTCAAGGCAAGGAATCCTAGGCTAGGCTGAGGTTACAGGGAAAACACACAGTCACAAGGAAGGAATTCTCTCCCAGGAACCACTCATTCTCACTGCCCACAAACTCTCCTTCCCCACATGCTTGTTCCACCCCAAGAGTATACACCTTCTCTGTCACCTAGACGGTCCTTTGGCTGCTAACCTCCCTTGCCTTGGGTTACAGCAACAGACCAGACTGAAAGTCTTCAAGCTCTGTGGCAGCTATAAGGTTCCTTCCAAGATTTCTCTCCTTCCTCTGCGCATTCTCTCACCTGGAGAGAGTCACTCATAGGCCAAGCCACATGTTCTTCCAACCTCAATCACCTCTCTCTCCGGGAGGGAGTGTTTCACAACTGGCCAACAACCCACATGCAGTCCAGCACTGTGTGGCCACAACCCACAGCAACCCACGAGAAAAACATACATGGGCTTTCCAACAGGTTCAACAATGGCAGGTCACTTCTTATTTCTCAATCTGACAACACAGGATAGACTCACGCTCTGGTTCTCGGGGACGCGTGACAAACAATCCATGCAGGGGTCAACACAGGTTCGAACTGTTTAGACAGAGGATGTACCGGTTATTCCAGAACGAACACAGATACATGCCTTTTGGTTCAGAAGAAGCATGAGGGCTTCTCTACAGAGGTCAGACCAGTTCACCTCAGGCAGTTAGGGGTTGAATGGAGGAGGAACCCCTCTCACGGCTCATCTTGGCCATTTTATTCGCATGCACCAGGGTTGACACTTGTCACCCTTGGAACTGCATGTGTTCCATCAACATGCATCCCCTTTGCAAGTTTTCCCCTTGTCAGGAACTTAGGATAAAAAAACATAAAATGCACATGTTCTTTGGAATAATAATAAAATATTATTCCCCAAGGACTTAAGTCCCTAGGCTCAACACTTAGCCCCCTTTTCCCACCTTCCAGCCCCTAATTCCTTTCCCACTCTGTGGAAGTTCAGTCCCCTATCACTCATTCATCGTGGTCGGTCTGCACGTAGTGGTGTTTATATTTTATTAATGTGCTGCATACATATGGGTACAAAATCAGGCCCTTGGCCTCCAACCCTTAGGCTCTCTGGCGTAACAATCACATAAGCCCATCGGCTTATACAAACTTGGCTCACTAGTCTATAACACATATTTACAATTAATTTCATACATCAGACTTACAAAGGGTTCGATCTTGGGGACACTACAATCCCCCTCCCCTTATTTCTGCACTGTCCTCAGTGCAACCTTACACTGTCTCTGCAAGCTTTTCAAAATTTTCAAAAAGATGCGGGTACTCTACCCGCATAGCATCTGCATGCTCCCATGTCGCGTCCTCAGGACCGTACCAGGTCCACTAGACCTTTACAAGCTCTATAGCTCGATTCCAGAGCTATTTGCTTTTCCTGTCCAATATGCGCACAGGATGCACTTGCAGGACATCTTCTAGTTCCACCTGAATCAAATTCCAATCGATAACATTATTAGCATTAGGTATATATTTCTTAAGCAGTGAAACATGAAACACATTATGTACAATCATAGATGTAGGTAATGCAAGCATGTATGCAACTGGCCCAATCCTTTCCAGGATTTCAAATGGCCCACAAAATCTGGCTGCCAACTTGGCGCAACTTCCCAACTTTAGGGAACTCTTGTTAGTTTTCACTTTCAGGAAAACGTGGTCACCCACTTTGAATTCTCTGTGGGATCTGTTACTATCAGCGTAACTTTTATGCATGTTCTGGGTAGCTTTTAGATTCTGTTTAATTCTTATCATTTGGTCTTCCATCTCTTTGAGCAGCTCAGGCCCAACTACTTCTTTGTCAGCTGGATTATCCCAGCTCACTGGAGTGTTGCACTTTCTTCCATAAAGTGCTTCGAATGGGCTCATCTTCAACGATGTATGATAGCCATTATTGTGGGCAAATTCTACCAAATGCAGGTAGTCTTCCCACCTTGATGGTTTATCCATCACATACATTCTCAGTATTTCTTCTATTACTCTGTTAACCCTTTCTTTCTGACCATTAGACTCAGGATGATACGCTGTACTAAAGATCAGATTTGTTCCGAATCCCTTAAACAGTCCTTTCTAGAAATTCGAGGTGAATTTCGAGTCCCTATCAGACACAATTTTCTTAGGACTTTCATGTAAGCGTGCCACTTCTTTTAAGAAGATATCAACAACATATTCTGCCTTCTGAGTGGTTTTCAGTGGAATAAAATGGGCAACTTTTGTAAGCTTGTCCACCACCACCATGATTGAATCATGCTGCTTGCTTGTTCTGGGCAATCCTGTGATAAAATCCATTGTCACCACTTCCCATTTCTACTCAGGAATGGGTAAAGGCTGTAGCAACCCTGCTGGGTGCCTATGCTCAACCTTAACTTTCTGGAACTCCATACATTTGGAAATGTATTAAGTGATTTCTTTCTTCAGACCCAGCCAAAAGTAATGGATTTTGACTGTTGCCACAGTCTTCTGATATCTAGGATGTCCAACATAAGCCATGTTATGCATTTTTTTTAGAATTGCCAGCTTCAATTATCAGACATTGGGTACATACACTCTGTTTTTATACAGAAGTAAGCCATTAGTTCCCAAGGTGTAACTTCCCTGGGTCTGTGGTCTCTCACGCTACTGTAGCTTTGCTACCAGACCTCTGTACTACAAATCAACATTTGCAGCTTCCAAAATTTTTTCCTTAATCTTAGTCCTGTACATGCTAATGGCTGTAGCATGTAATTCATGCACTTTTCTGCTGAGTGCATCAACCACCTTATTTTATTTCCCTTTGATATGCTTGATATCAAAGTCATATTCACACAGAAACTCCAGCCATCTGGTTTGCCTGGCATTTAAAGTCGGCTGATCAAATAAATACTTCAGACCGTTGTGGTCTGTTCTCAATTTGAATCTCCTTCCCATGAGGTAATGTCTCCATTTCCTCAATGTGTGGACGATTGTTGCCATCTCTAAATCATGAGTGGCATAATTCCTTTCATGCTCTTTCAACTTTCGGGATTCATAACAGATTACAAATCCCTCTTGGCTGAGAACTCTTCCCAGTCCCTCCTTACATGCATTTGTGCACACCATGAAATCCATATTTGGATCTGCAATCTTCAAGATTGGAGCACTGGTTAACAACTGCTTCAATCGCTGGAAACTGCTCTCACACTCTTCAGTCCACTGAAACTTCTTCTCCTTGCTTTGCAAGGAAGTAATAGGGTGAGATAACTTTGAGAACCCTGCTATAAACCTTCTATAATATCCTGCCGGACCCATAAAAGATCTAACTTCTGCCACATTCCTTGGCACTGACCATTCTCGGATGGCCTCAACCTTTTCAGGATCCACAACAATCCCCTCTTCTGAAATAATGTGTCCCAAGTAATGGATCTGCCTTTGATAAAATGAGCATTTGCTCAACTTGGCATACAACTAGTGTTCTCTCAACACTTGCAGAACCATTCTCAAGTGTTGTTCATGCTCTTCCTCCGACTTGGAATACACCAAGATGTCATCTAGGAATACTATGACAAACTTGTCTAAATAGTCCCTGAATACACCATTCATTAAGCACATGAAAACAACAGGTGCGTTTATCAGTCCAAACGACACCACTATGAATTCATAATGACCGTACCTTGTTCTAAAGGCGGTCTTGCTGATGTCCTCATAATTTATTCTCACTTGGTGATATCCAGATCTGAGATCTATTTTTGAAAATATTTTTGCGTCCTTCAATTGATCAAAAAGATTATCCATCCTTGGCAAAGGATACTGGTTCTTGATAGTTACCTTATTCAACTACCGGAAATCAATGCACAGTCTCAACGTCCCATCTTTCTTCTTCACGAATAGGACTGGGGCTCCCCAAGGTGACACGCTAGGGTGAATGTACCCCTTCTTTAGTAGCTCTTCGAGCTGCAATTGCAACTCTTTCAGCTCTGTCGTACTCATTCTATAAGGAGCTTTCGAAATTGGAGCTGCTCCTGGTATCAAATTTGTAGAAAAATCGATGTCCCTCTTCGGAGGTAGTCTAGGTACCTCCTGAAATACATCCTTGAACTCTTTGAGTACCTCATGGTCTTCTAACTTCGAGACTGCATCTCTGGATGCTTCTCCCACATGGGCTGCAAATAATTGACAGTCTTTCTTGTAACACTTCTTTAGCTGCATGGCTGAGATTTCTCTAACAACCACGACTCTGGGAATTCCTTGGACTATTACCTGATTTCCCTCTTCGTCCAGGCATGTAAACCTCTTGTTATGGCAGTCCATAAGGGCATGGTGCTGGTTCAACCAGTCCATCCCAATTAAGCAGTCGTAAGAGCCTAAAGACAAAATATTCAATTCAACCTTAGTGCTCAATCCTTTCATGTCCACTAAATAGGACTTAACCAATTCAATGACCTTCCTTTTGGTTCCTGTGGCTAACTGTACTAGCCAAGACTTTTCATGTTTGCTTCTTGTTAAACACAAACTTTCCACCACCCTAGGATCTACATAACTATGGCTAGCCCCTGAATCAATTAAAATAATGAGTGGTTGGTTGTTAATCATACCTTCCACTTCAATCATATGCGATTGAAATTCTACTTGCTTGTTGTCTAGGTCTGCTCCTCCACTGTTTCAACTTGCTGAACAGTATGGACAGTTCTCGCTTTATCTTTTCTGTGGGGGAAGTCTCTGTACCTATGGTTCCCTTTACAACCCCAACACTCCATAGGTGGCGGTCTTGGCATTTTCTCACTCCCTTCAACTTTCCTGGGCTCTCTAAAAGATGACTGTCCCCAAGGACTGTTTCTGAAAAAGGGAGGCTTGTTTCCCTTCTGCCTTTGTTCCTTCTTAAACCTCTTCTGGTCATCCCAAGCCTTCCGAAGGATAGGCTTTTATCTTTGCTATTCATACAAGCATTTTTCCCTTCTTATTGTTTCTTCCATAGTCTTAGGATCATCATACTGAATATTATCACCGATGGAAGGTGGCAGTCCACTCAGATACCTCTAAATCTTGACAGTCTCATCTTTGATTCTAGGTCCAATGTTGGCATATGTGAAGGAAGTGGAGCAATAAGAACATGTGGATTAGTGGGAAGAAGAAAATAAAGAGCAAAGCATGGGTGTTACAACAATAACAATTTTAAGAGAGGAGTAAATAGGAGGTTGTCATTCCCATAATATTTTATGTGGTGGCATGTTTGTAGGAAATGAAGTAAAGAAAGTGGAGGATGTGGCCATGAGGGAGATAACTAAAGGAAAAGTTGACATCAAGGAGAATGGTGTAATTGTGTAGTTCATGCAACAAACATTGGGAATGGTTCCTAATAAGGATTTTGGGACCACGGTAAGCACCGTTGAGTGGGAGCAGTGTAAGGTAACAAGCACCGATGGAGTGAAAGAAAATGAGGTAGTGCAACTTTATAGAACAAACTCGTAAGGAATTGAAAAAATTCTAAAAAATGGGGTAGATGTATCTAATAATGTTAGTTCAGGACATTGGAAGAAATGTTGTGGATGTTAGCAACATAAATGGGTATTGGAGGATGTCCAATCTATGCCTTTTGTTATCCTATTTTTTGAGCAAGATGCTCAAATTTTCCAACTAGGGGGGACTGATGTAGGAGCATCCTTAATGCAAAAAATCTACCTTGCACATCTCATTCATTTTCAATAGTTTAGATGTTGCTTCCATTTAGTAGATTTAATGTTTCTACAAAAGCTACTACATCAATTCCTACAAGAAAAAAAGAGATAGATACTATTGAAGTTACTATGGAAGAAGAAATAACCTCTCACTCTTTTAGCTATGAGAGATAACTACCATCTAAGTTGTTGTAGAAGAAATACTTGATTGTAGAAGATATAACAATAATAATCTAGTTAATGTGTTATGTAGCTATACAATTTTCTGGTCCAAATTTGGAAATCATTCTTCCTGTCATGGCTCCAGTGGCATGATATGCATGTAAATAACTTATTTCCATTTAGTAGTAGGCCAAGACAAACATTATTTTTAATAAAACAAAGGACAATGCTTTTATTTTTTATTTTTCCAATGGAAAATTAGCTCAATTATATTAATGAAAATATAATTTGTTTACATCTTCTTGACCATACAAAGGTTCATGGAAAACCTAGTCCATAGACCATGCTCAAAAAACAAAAACTACCACAACCCCAAAAGAACCCGAAAGATCACCAGAGGTGAAAACCAGGACGCAGGCTGCAAAAAGAGTTTCGAAACAGGGAAAAAAAAACCCCATCAAGCAGAAGCCGCACGCCCCCAAAGGACCTCAAAGTGTTAACCCAACATCGCACGCCCCCAAAGGACCTCAAAGTGTTAACCAAAACACCACACACACCTAGTGAGGACCTCAAAGCTCTGGCCCAAAACCTCTTCTTGCCAAGGAGGAAGTGGTCAAGAGAGTCCAGAAAAACCTAAGAGAAAACAAAACACCTGTCGCAAACAAACCCCAGAAGTCGCCACCACCGCAAACTCCGTCGATAGCACAGGGGACGACCGCCGTTGACTCCCAAGATGATAATATTTGTGCATCACAGGGTAAAAGTCGTTGCCATGGATCATCACTACTTGAAACGAGAGACAACCACCGATGGCCCATCAGAAAGCCCGACCTTGAAACGAAGACAATTGTCGCTGCAAGTATTTGTTTTTCTCCGCTGCCATCTGCGGACCTTCCCGTCCCCGAGTCCCGCCCGCCGCAGAGCCCTATTGTCCAGGTCTAGGCTCTCGCTCGCGCTTGCCGTACAGACAATTACTGTGAATGTGAAATGATTTGGCATTTTAAAACTGTTATTATTTCTTATGATCTTATAATGAGTAGAGTGTCCACTCAAAACTAAAAATAACACAGAGTTAAATCTCTAAAATAAACACCCATATAATTTGACATCTTAAATACGAATCGATCAATTTGAGACTTGAGACTTAAGCGATTCGTTCCAACTTCCAACAACCTTGAGAACTTGATATTCTCCAACGGTACATAACTATTGTTACGGCCGATTGCATTGTAGTTTGTGTCAATAGAGACTTCACATGTTATCTTTACTCGACAAAGTAATGTAAAAATTAAGGTTGCCGTCATAATATGATGATGGATTGGACGCATTTTCCTTCAGATGGCAGTGTATTCTATTGTCACGGTCGATTGAAGGAAAATATCAATGGTAATAAGGCGGTTCCTCACATGGCAAGTTTGGCGTCTCATTGAAATGAGATGATATGGAGAAGCTCGTTTCTCGTTGAGGTAATCGCGCAGAAAACTTTGCTGCAAGTGACTGCATTTTGCTTACCATGTAAATCAGAATGTAAGGTAGCAAGAGCTTCTTAGTCGATCGTGCAGGCCAACAGCTTTATGAATTTCAGCCCACGTCGCCGCCAGATGGATTGTGTTGTTTACTATTTACGTTGTATACGCAAATCAATACATCCCTCCTCAAATCTATATATATTTGTTTGGGGACCTCAACTCAAACATCTATCAGCGATTCAGCACTCCATACCGTTCTCTCAATTCCATTCCCTGCATATTAAAATTTGCTGTTCTTGCCCTTTTCATATTATACATAATTCCAGCCACAGTACCAGCTAGTGCAATCTGGAAGATGAATTTGGTGATAAATTTCCTGGTTCTGGCGACCGGCTTCAGCTTGATGCAGCTCATATGCCCCGCCATGGCGCAAACGAAAAATGGTCTGCAGGTGGGGTTTTACTATACCAAGTGTCCGCAGGCGGAGACGATTGTAGCAAAAACGGTAGCAAAGTACTTCCTTAATGACAAATCCGTTCCAGCTGCGCTCCTTCGCATGCATTTCCATGACTGTTTTGTAAGGGTAAGCAGCTTAATATCCTTATTGTCATCCTCATCTCATTATAATGATAGAAATTTATACTTAACCAGATAGCTGATTGTATCCAAAGAATATAATAGAATAGATGCTATTAAGATGTCTACTAGATCAAATGATCTATGGGATCAGAGTGTTACAGGATTGGAATGTGGGAAATGTGGGTTCTGGTGTGAGGTTGACCTGAAAGTTAAAAAGGTATCAGTGGGGATTAGAATGTGGGTTTCTGGTGTGAAGTTGACCTGATTTTTTTTAACTATTTAACTTGGCTGCCCATCTTTGTGCATCATCTTAGTTGCTCTCTTTGCCACTTTCTCTATGTCACTGCTATAGAACAGTATTTCACCAATTTCCCTTTTCTATAATAGATCCTATTGATCAATTTCCCTTTTCTCTAAAGGATCTTAACCTTGATGTGATTGTAGGTTAGTGTGTAAGAATTATTGTTTCAACTTCAACTGGTTTGAACTTTGAATGGCATAAATAACCAAGTTCATGAATAGGCACCTTTTATCTACTGTTCTTAAATTTCAACTTGTGCGAGCTAGCTCTGAGCTAGGTCATCACATGTTTTTTTCATCCAAAGCATATTGAGGGTGAAGTATTCCTGTAGTTTGATTTTCTGTGATGGGTTGAAATGTTAGATTAACCGTGTTGTTTTTTCCACTTTTCTTCTCCATGTGTCTGCTGATATTCCTCTTCTAACTCCAATCCATTTTCTGTAGCTTCTACGTATTCTTTTTCTTTTTTAAAGCATCTCTCCAAATCTATAATGGGTTGAAGTGTTGGATATAATTATGCTGTTTTTTGCGTTTTTCTTCTTCATATATCTGAGAGCATTTTCTTCTAACAAACCCTCGAATCTACTTTCTTCTGAGAGTTTATTTTTCTTTTTCAAGCATCACTCCACTGATTTGATATGGCATCCTGTCCATCTCTATTATATTTTCCCCTGTACATCTCTATTATATTTTTCCATGTACAGGATTACTCAGGATAACTCTGCTCAGTGTTTCTAGGTGGGTTAGGTTATAATAAAAAAAACAATTAGAACAGCAAGTTCTTAGTATAGATTCCACAATAGTCTAGTGTCCCAGTAGTTTTTTAGGATACTGAATCCATTTTTGCAATTAGAAATGGATTTACAATATGCCCTAAAGTGATTTAGGCAGTGGTAAATTGCTTAAATGCAGAAATGTGAAATCTTGGTAAATTGCTTAAATGCAGAAATGTGAAATCTGTTTACCTTGTATTTAGAAAATAAGTTATTCATATGACAGAATGAAGTTCACTTTGAACAAGTCTGCCCTGATTGTTTATCTGACACGTTCGTACTTTGTGACACTAAGAAGGTTGAAGATGAAACACACTTTCTCCTAGATTGTCTAGCCAATACTCAGATTAGATCTTAATTTCAAAATATTTGTCACACTACCAACCTTCCTAACTTTTAAACTCAACAAAACTATGTATAAGTTCTGATGTTCCTATTTGTGACACTAAGAAGGTTGAAGATGAAAAGCAATATCTCTTAGATGGTCTAGCCTATACCCAGATTAGATCTCAATTTCAAAATATTTCTCACACTACCAACCTTCCCAACCTTTAAACTCAACAAAACTATGGTGATCTTGGAAAACTTCTCTTAATACTTTTAGAGCACAGAAACACAATTCTAAAAAATTGTGAGTAACCCCTAGATAAACCAATTCTATGTCGGTGAAAGTTAATCGCCATCATCATTTACTGTCAGTCACACAGTAATTTGCTTATCCCCGATCTCATAATACAGCTAGTATTAATTTCGTACCTGCTATAATTTACTTCGTGGCTGGAGGATTTTGGTCTCAAGAGTAAAGTCTATATGATAATTTACTTCGTGGCTGGAGGATTTTGGTCTCAAGAGTAAAGTCTATATGATATATCTGCATTAATTCATGCTTGCTTGAACATAAAACTATAAATTGACTTGAATGTGATATACTACGCGTGTCTATGAAGGGCTGCGATGCATCCATTCTGATTGACAGTATAGAGGGCAGTAACGTAGCAGAGAAAGAAGCACTCCCCAACCTAACCGTGAGAGGATTCGAAATCATCGATGAAGCAAAGGCCCAGCTGGAAAAAGTATGTCCAGGCAATGTATCTTGTGCTGATATAATTGCTCTCGCTACAAGAGACGCTGTATCCCTGGTATGAAATCACTTATCTGTTTTGATACGAAGCTTATTATACCCAAGTCCCTTCCAGTTGAATTGGTGAACTGTATTAACTTACTGATTCACAGGCAAAAGGGCCGTATTACAGTGTACCAACTGGAAGAAGAGATGGAAGAATATCGTCGATAAACGATGTCGACTTGCCTAGTCCCAGAGCACAAGTTTCTGAAGCAGCTCAAGATTTCAAAAAGAAGGGTCTCAGTCTCACAGATATGGTCGTTCTTCTTGGTATGTGATTATCTACTTTCAATATATATATATATATAAACTCATGAAACTGAAACTAAAGGAGTCTAGTTTTAACTTGGTGCTTACTGATTCATATATCAGGCGCACACACTGTGGGGGAATCTCACTGCGCTTTCTTCAGCGATCGACTCTACAATTTCCAACAAACAGGAATGGCCGATCCTTCGATGAATTCCACCTTCGTAAAAAACCTGAAGAACGTTTGCCCGCCTCCAACGTCGTCTGAGACTGCGTCAATTCAGGATGATCCCACCGTATTCCTCGACCAAGGCACCTCGTTTGTTATAGATAACAGTTTTTATAAACAACTGGGATCGGGGCAAGGGATTCTTCAAATTGATCAAGAGCTTGCCATAGCTAAGTCAACCAAGCTCATGGTAACAAGCTTTGCCTCTCACGGAACGGATTTTCGCACGAAGTTCGCCATGGCCATGATAAAAATGGGCAACATTGGTGTATTGACAGGAGCCAATGGAGAAATTCGATCTCAATGCAGAGTTATAAATCCACCAAATTGATCGACAGCCCCAAGGGCTCCTACTGATCCGAAATAAAGATTAAATGCATCTCTACACCGATATCATATTCAATCACCATTGCATTTCAATTCAATAGGAATAAAGAACTGGTATTCAATACTTATGGAAACGAAAACGAAATTATTGAAATAAACTATGTTTCTCATGTGACTATTGTGTTTTCCGATTTTTCAATTTGTTTAGTAATGCTTATACATTCTTTTGAATCAAAGAAATGGATAAATTTGTGTCTTAATCTTCTTAATTCTCAATGATAATTAACAATCACACACATAAGAAATATATATAGGGATTTCAAGTGGTTCACCCAAAAGTTGGGTTAAGTCCACTAAACATAGACATGAATTGTCTTATTATTCAGATCATGAAAATTACATCAGCTCACTCACAATAATAAATACAATCCCTATCCATATTCTAACTATAATACTGAATTACATTCAATATATATATATATATATATATATATATATATATATATATAATTTTTTGATGTTGTATAATGTAATGTTGATATTTGTATTTCAAAGAATTTGATCTTAAAAGATATTTACTTAATTTTAGAGATGAAATTAAATTAAATAGAAAATATAGTAAGATATCTTTATCTATATCTATGATGAATTTTAATAGAATAGTTTTATCTCAATGTAAAGATATGTTGTCATAAATTAAACATCTAGATTTTAAATATAAAATTAAACTAAGTAGAAAAGATAATGAAATATCTTCATCTATATTTATGATGAATTTTAATAGAATATTTTAATCCCATATAAAAGGATGTTAATATAGTTTGAACATTTATATTTTAAAAGTTTTTCAATAAAAATATTATATCTTCATATAAAACACTTATAAATATTGAATTGTTTTAATCCTACATAAAGGGATGTTGTGTTGTTATAGCTTGAACATCTGGATTTCAGAATTTGTTCAATGAAAATATTATATCTTCATATAAAACATTCATAAAAATTGAGTTAGTGGGTTTTTTGGAACATAATCTTACACAATATATTCCTCTAAAACTAGGAAATTTATTCATTCTACAAACATTGCTATTAGAAAATTATAAGTTGGAGGGCATAATTCCTTCAAAGTTTAATCACATCTTTCAATCTTTCTAAAATTTTGTGAAGGGATGATTTATAATATATAAGGATGATTTATAATATATAATATAAGACGTAAACTAAATAGTTTGATAGTTTTGAATATTATTTTCAACTATTTGAGTGATGGAGTACTAGATAGTATATTTAACCAGTTAATTTTAGAAGAAGATTAAGATTTTGACAATTTTCTAGTTTGTCATCATTCTAGCCATAAAATCTTTGTTCAAATTGTAATTTTAGATATCCTTGAGATTGTTGTTTTTAGTGCAAAATACAATTTAATAACTTTGAGTATCTCTACTTTAACCCAATATTTCTAAGTTAATGATTAATATTTAAAATTTCATCAAATTCAAAATAATTCTTATCATACTTTAAGAAAAAAGTTGATTTCCCTTCCATTTTTTTGAATGACTTGAAAAAAACTAATTCCTAAAATGTTTATAAAACACCCTTCATCGAAGCAGCAGACGTCCATGTTGCCCACATGGAACATCTCCTCTTTTGCACTCCAAACAACCTACTTTAAATTTGATTTTGTATATGGCAGATTATGTATTTTTGGATATTTTATATGGAATATTATGTATTTTTGGATATTTGAATATCTCCCTTTTATGTATTTTTGGATATTTAAGTATTTTCTTTTTGTTAAGAGAATGCTATTATTTTAAAAATTGAGTAGACATTAAGATTACATGCAAAATAATGTAATGTAAAAATAGAAAAAAAATGCCTAATGTCATTACTAGACTTAATATATTATAAATACTAACATATAGACTCATGTTAAAACAAATACATCATTAAAAAAACTTGATGAAATACTAAAATGAATATATTATAAATGCTAACATATAGACCCATGCTAAAACAAATACATCATTAAAAAAACTTAATGAACTCATGTTAGAATGAATGTATGGAAAAATAAATATACAACTTTAAGTTGAATTCACTCTATTGTAAAAATAAATATAATGATTTCTTGTTATAATCAATGTAAATGTAAACATAAATATCCTAGGTTAAAGTGAATACATTCTAAAAGAACATTTCATGATAAAATCAATGCATTTTAAAAAATGACTTCTTGTTATAATCAATGTAAATGTAAACATAAATATTCTAAATGTAAACATAAATATTCTAGGTTAAAGTGAATACATTCTAAAAGAACATTTCATGATAAAATCAATGCATTTTAAAAATAAACACAAATAGATAACATTGAAATTAATGGATCATAAAAATACATAAAAATACTTTAGAATTAATATACCATAAAAATAAATATAAAAACCTATAAATCATAAAAAAAAATCACACAAATATCCATACTCATATCAATTCATATAAAAAAAAATCATAAAAATATCATGTTCAAATCAACACAGTCTAAAAACAAACATAATATTCCATGCGTTTAGCATGATATCACAATGGCCACATTCCTTCCATGCTTGTAAACTTCGTTGTTTCTTCTCACATGGACATAAAAACAATTACTGTATGAGTATATTTTAGATGATTAATGTGTTCCTTAGAATATATTTAATTTAATTTTTATTATTTTTTATATATAAATTATGTATGATAAATGTAATTAAATGTTGTAATAATCATTTTCATTACTTTTATATAAAAATTATGTATGATGAATGTAATTACATTTTGCAATAATCATTGTTCATTTGTTGTACAATGTTGGATCACATCTCCCGTTTAATGAAGAAAGCACATTTTAAAATATATTGAAAGAGTTTTTTAGAGAGTTTTGAAGGGAAAGTTAACAATCATAGGAAAAAAAACCAACCACATTAACTTTTCATAGATTCTTTTGAGGGTTGTTCATCGTAAGAAGATCAACTCAGATAACATCATAAGTAAATCCATTCAAAGATTCAACTTTTGTGAAGAGAATAGATAATATCATAGAGGTTTCAAAATCTATCAAACAATATATCTGAACAAACTCATTGAAAATGGACATACAATGGACATTTAATTTAGTTGTGGGAATTCTATATTTGATTGTACATAATATTTTAAGACATATGATGAATTATATATCTTAAATAGACAATTAGATATTTTGTGTCAATAACTTAAATTAGCGTGTTAAGTTTAACATATCCAATTTTTAAGAAAATGAATTATATGGGGTCATTGAGTGGAGATGATTTTTTCACAAGGAGGGAGATGTATAATTCTTTCTATACTCAACTTGGAGCGTGTCACTTTACATTTTTATAAAATATTAAGTGAACAAAAAATAAACAATGTAATCCTTAATCTAAAGTTTAAACCCCGCACACAAGAAATAAAGAAACATTAATATATATTGCTTTATTTAGAAACAATCTGAGAACGATTATCTAATATTTGATGAATATTATAAGCACATGCACATATAAAGTTAAGATAATTTTATATTTCTGAAATCAAACTACTAGAATTGATGTTGTGAAAATTGAAACCAATTGAAATGCACATTACCGAAGATCACTAACAAATAGAAGGACCATAAAGAAAAAAATACTTCTAAAACTCTATTATTACACTATTTATCAAAAATCCAAAATAACAAAATCCTCTTTTGAGATTCTAAATAAAGATAAAAAAACTGCACAATAAGATATTGAAATTATTAAGAGAGATACTTTACAACATAGATGAATACCGACCTAAAATCAATGGACATAAGCCACTTCATTTGAAGCTTCTTTTCTTGGAGATCATTTAAAAAATTATGGAGAGAACTTACAATCACAATGGAAGGTGATCTAAATACTTCAACATAGATGTAGGACATGGCACAATGAAATGTGGTAGTATCATTAGGAGTTTTCCCACCTTAATATGACAATGAGTTAAAACCTAAAATATTTTGCACATTTAATGTATAGTTATGGAGATGGACACCTTCTAAATCATGCATCATAATATTTTAATTTAAAATATTTTAAAATTTCATGGATTTAATTCTTTGCTAGAATTCAAGTAACTTTGAGCTTATTTTGGCAATGAATAAATAATGCAATATCAATCAATGAGTACCTACATTGATTTCAACAATGGTATAACATGAAACAATAGGGTATATTAATTCCGATGATGATATAACGAAAAATGATTGAAATACTTTTAGAAATGGATAAAATGCATATGCATTAGGTACTTGCATTGATTTCAACAATCATATAACACAAAACAATAGGGTACATTTATTTTAGAGATCATAGATGGTACAATGAAAAATGATTTAGAGCTCAATTAGTTGCAGTGATTTCAATAATGACACAATGCAAAACAATACAATGCATTGATTTTACTGATGATACAATGAAAACCAATTTAGAATAATCAAGTAGTTGTAGTGATTTTCACAACAATACAATGCATTGATTTTACTGATGATACAATGAAAACCAATTTAGAATAATCAAGTAGTTGTATTGATTTTCACAACGATATAACACAAAACGATAGGGTGCATTGATTTTAGTGATAATACAATTAAAATTGATTCAATGCATTAATTGAAGAAATGATATCAATGAAATTGATCCAGTACATTGATTTCAGCACCGAGATAGTGCAAATCATGAAGTGAAATGAATTTAACAATAACATAGTGCAAATCAATTTCAAAATACATATTATAAGTTGAAGTCCTAAACTTTGTTTTCATGGGTGTGATTCATCTATCAGTATTTGCACATTAAAACCATTATAACACGCACAAACACATACACACACACACAATGCATTAAAATCAAAATCATGCAATAAAATGTTGATAGAATTATGATGAACATATGAGGCTAGAGAAAAAACTATTAATATTGGAAATTAGACCATAGTATGAAATTCACTACAATATTAATATATCTAAAGTTAAAGGTTTGAATGATCTTTCAATTGAACTTTATTTATCATCTCATCAATATGAAAAGATAAGAAAGCTAACACATGTGGGTAAAAAAAGATGAAGAATTCATATTGAGATTTGTCATTATGTAATCAATCTATTATTTATTTTAGGGATGCTATTACTTTATTACTATTCACCTTCTTCATCATTGACCATTGTTACTTTATTACTCTTGACCTTAATCTTCATGTAATTTTTGAAGTGTCTTTCTTGATAGTAATCTATAGATTAAAAATGATACTTATTAAATTAAAAATGATCAAATTCATCTAAAACATATACATATACATATTCATGATGATCTAATGTTTTGACATGGTCGACTATGATTAGAACCGGTGTAGATTCATCTTAATTCCCCATATATCCTGCATTGATATGGATCAAATACCATCTTAATTCCCGATATATCATGCATTGATAGGGATCAAATCCCTTGAGATGTAGACCTTTCCTGAAGTTTTTCACTCTAAAAGAAGTTTACACCTTGAAGGATTTAATTCCTCTCAATACATGATACATCTAAAATTAATATGAATATACATTGGTCAGAACAATGATGAAAATGTGAGAAATCTTATCAAAATCGATCTTTATTGATGTAGTTCATTTGTCCTCATCTATCCTCACTCATACGTACAATTGAAAAAAATATCTCAATGTATTTAGGAATGTGCTTCCTTTAATGTGCATATTCACTAAAATGATTTATGTTATGATGAAAATGGAATTTAGTGATGTGAATATCATGTTGACATTATTATTTGTTTTAAAAAGAATCCAAAGTTTACTAAGTAAATTAAATAAAACACACGTACTGAACCATATTCCACATCGATTTTTTCCAATAATTGTAGATTTACATTTCTTTCAAAATGTGCATGTGACTATGAATCAAAATATCCATCTCTATTTTCCTATACCATCCATTATTAGCTATAGATAACACTAAACTATAACTCATCCCTTTCCATGGAAAATATCCATGTTATCATGATTGTATCAAGAGACAAAACATTACCTTATGCAAATCACCATATAACTATCATCCTGAATAATTGCTACTAGTGCTTTGTTTCTTATGGTATTCACATAACCATATACCTTTGCACCTCTCTTTCCAGTAAAAATATCCATGAGGGATTTTATTCCACATTCAGTGGCGATAATCTCATGGCTAACAAATTTTCTTGCTTCTGGTACTACGAACATGGTGTTTAATTTCCTACAAAATTTTTAAAAGATTTCATTGATTTTAGGGTAATAATATGAATCTTCAGGTTCTCTTTATATTTTATATTTATACCAGATATTTATAAACTGGAGCCCCAACTATATTTTTTCATTGGGGGGATATCTTTGCACTAGCTATTAGACTCTCCATCTATTGGATCTTTCTTTAACACTCTTGAGCCACTCACTAAACATGTGCTAAGGGGACTACACAGTTATGGTTATTTTCATATAGAGGAAAAACATGGGTAGTTCGACATGGTCAACATGTCATTCATGGTGAACGTATGATCTCCTACTTGGTAAATTTTTCCATGACTATGTAGATTAGAAATAAAGGATATCTAAGGCACTTGATGTCAAGCTGAAATTGGTCACAATTTGTCCTTAAAATATTGGCTAAGTGTTAAACCCAATTATAAAGTGTTATCTTCGAATATGCTTCTAGTCACCACCAACACAATCAAAACTATGTTGGATGCCCTACTTGAGCTAGGAGGGAAATAGTTGTGCATGCCCATTTTATCTCTTCACTTGTGACTTGTTTGATGACTAGGCCTTTGGGTTTCTAAGAATTTGTTTCCTATAAACTTCTCTATCCACTTCTTAGTGTTTATTGTTTTTAGAATTCCTTAAATTTATGTGGTAGGCCTATGATCCATCATATGAGATTTGAATTAATTTCTAAAGGCTCATTTAACAAAATCTTACCCGCATAGTACCAATACCAACTGATGATAAACTTCACTGCTTTTAATTTTAAACCTCCAAACCCTACAACTTGGGGTGCTCATAAATAGCTTCTATTCCTTACTTTATTTATTTGGGTTGTCTCTTTCTTCTATTGACCAATTCTAACTACCCATTATCAATAGCTTAACCAATTCTTAATCTAATCAAATTCCTCCACGTTCAATTCTAYGATCTTTGTAATATATTCTCCAACTCTATTGAGTRCCTTTTATCAAATTTTATCTTCATTATTAACTCATGCATCAAATTCTTAGCCTCAYATAGRATATAGATTGAACCTCTCATCCTSTTTTCCATTTCTTTTCTATGCTAAGCTTCTTCAMWTTCTTTTCTACTACTCTTCACACCTTGATTTCCCMCTTAGTGATTTTGTCCACTAGATCTCMAAATTTCTTTCCAAGTGTCGATCTCTTCTCCTTTCAATAATTTATAGAGAKTCCTCCTACATCATTAAATGTTTCATTGGTATTTGTGAAACCATCAAATCATTGACATGCATGKGAATTAATTTCCATAAAGTCACCTCYTTTTCTCTATTTTTTCCCATGTTTCTAGTGATCACATCATTTTTGAATACATCATCACATTACTTCCTTTTTCATCCATCTAGTTCAACCTTGGTCTTTCAATTAAATTTTGTTTTTTCTTACTTCTTTCATGTCTATTYCATCAATGTCTACCATCCTCTTCCTCGATTAGGGTTCTCCCATTCTTGTCTCTTTTCATTTTTTTTTTTTTTTTTTCRAATTTCACTACCTTATCCCATTCATTTTTTWTTCTTCAAATRWATATTCACTTTATTCACCCACTCTTCCTTGTTTCTTTCTAGTTATAACTTATATATCTATCTTTCTTTCTATGTTGACTCATTCCTTGTTGTGCTAGATTATCCTTGTGAAATTATTCTTTGTGTTGCTTGTCCCAATCAACTCTCATTGTATTTATTTTTTTCTTTTTCATTACTTTGATGGTATTTTGTATTAGCTATACTTGAAATCTTAAGAACTATTATAAAAAATAATTACTTAACCTATATCCCCTAACTAACTAGGTTATTTTAATTTATTATTATTGTTAAGTTATTTTAATTTATTATTATTTTGAGAGTTTTTCAATTTTTTTTTTTCGTTCTTATGGATCAAGGGTGTTTCCTTTTCAGTTTGACATGATTGATTATTTTCCTTAATAGTTTTCCTTGGAGTGTTTTAGTTGTACATCTCCATTATTTCTTTATATACTCATTTATTTAGGGTTAAAGCCAAGTCATTTCTAGTTTTGATGGCTTACTTTTCACTTAGTTGTCATAGAGGAGCATTAAGTCTCCATTCACAAATTCTTTTCTTCTCAAATGCCTTTCATGCCATGTTTTTTTTTGTATCACCTAGTGGTGTAAGGCTATGTTTTTTTCCTTTTCAATTTATTCAGTTGGTATCTAGTCAATCTTATTTTCCTTATGCTATGCTAAATTTTAATACTCTAGCGACTTTGTCTACATCAAACTTAAAATTCAATGGTACCACTACTTCCTATCCACAGACCAATTTCAATGGGGTAAGGCCATTGATATCTTATAGTTAGTCATATATTTCCAAAGAACAACATGGAATTTTTCATCTTAGTCTAACCTATCCATATTACACATTTTTGTAAGTCCTTTAGATTAAACCTTGCTAAATGCTTCAACTGGACGATTTTTATAAAGTCACCCAACCCCCTAGTTCTAATTTAGGTTGATGGGGTGTCAAATTTCGATTTTTCCAATTACTTTATTTCTCCAATTAGACCTCATAGAATAATTATACTTGTCGAGAGATTTCCAACGACTGCAATTTTTCTCAAAACAAAGCTCTAGATAGAAAATTACATCCATTCAAAGTTTCTGGGCCTTCTACCCTCAATTCCATGTTAATGCCATGTGGCACCCTGGTACACGTGTCACTTGAAGTGGAACTAATGTGGCATGGACATGGAAGCTGATGTGGTAGCTGCCACCTATCTCCTTGGTTATCATCACATTTTCCTTCAAGATCAATGACTCTGATCTGTTCGGAGTCCTTCTATACCGTCAAAGTTACCCTAGTCCGACAATGTATAGAATGCCAGATATAACGGTCCTGGAGGCTGATAAATCGATGACCCAGGCCATGTCATGGTTCTAAATATCACGAGGGTTAATGATCTACCTTCTACCTTTGAACACGCCTCTGTGGGGTCTATGTTAATTCGACGACTTTAGTTCTTCCTGCCCACACTCCGATCAACGACTAGATCTCCTTTCGGTGCCATTCTCCAAAACCTTCGAAGTGGTACTTCAAACCCTTCAAAGTAGCACTCTAAAACAATCAACTCCCCTCCTTGCCTCACTTACGTAGATTCCTATGTGGAATCCGAGTTGGCGCTCAAGACACGTGGCACTTAGGCCACTTCACTTCTGCGATCAACGATTAAGATCATTTGGATCCAATCTCTGATGGATCCAGTGACTGTAACAATTTGGACCCTCATGCAAGCTCTCATACGTGAGGGACTCCGACCAACGGTAAAGAATAATTCACTGTGCCTAAATTGCTAACTGTGATTCCTTCTGGGAAAAGCACAAGATTTTGTAATTTTAACAATCTGCTTCAGGACTTAGACATTTTTGGGTCTCCCTTGGTTAATTTCTAAGGCTTATCAGGCCTTCATGATTATCTGCAATCCTTATCTAATGGCTAAGGCTCTCATACCTCACCGTTTTACATGGATAATTTACTTTTAGCGACTTGTCAATACAAGGACTAGGCGTAATCAACCCGGGCTGTGCAAGGTTTCTCTAATTAACAACTATTAAACTCGTATATTATATGGAATACTTTGCATACANTATATATATATATATATATATATATATATATATATATATATGCATCACATCACATCGCCATCACATCACATGGCTTCCACAAAAGCAGTCTATTCTTCATTGGATGCATGAAAAGGTCCTCCTATTCTGATGGGGGACAACTCTCCAGTCGAGGTCACCGATAAAGGAAGGATTGAACTCACCAACGAAAGCTTCGAGAATGTGTTGCACGTTCCCAAAATTTACGTCAATATTCTTTCTATGTATCATATGACAAATTCCAACATCGGAAAGAAAGTCATATTCACACCAAATGCAGTGGAAATCTATGTCATGCAAACCAATTCCAGGGTTTCTACTGGTGAGGTAAATCATCAATCTAGATTGTATACATTTTCTGAATTTATTGAACTAGATTCTTCTTTACTGCTTACCCATGATGATGAAAGTAGTAGGATGTGGCACAAAAGGTTCAAGCATTTGAATTTCAGATATATGCAACAAATTAGCAAGCAAATATTGGTTGATGGTCTACCAGACATCCATTTCTCCAAAGGAATCTGTGAGGGATGTGTTCTTGGAAAACACCCTCAAGAGAAATTCGACAAAGGAAAGAATCAGAGATATTCCTCTCCTTTAGATCTGATCCATAGTGACCTCATGGGTCATTTTCCGCATCCATCAATCAGAAAAGTGAGGTTTGTTCTCATTTTTGTTAATGATTTCTCATGTTTCATAAGGATTTACTTTCTCAGGAAAAAATCCGAGGTCTTTCAACACGTCAAAGATTTCAAAGCCCTTGTTGAGACACAGTCCGGAAAGAAAATCAAAGTCCTCCGAACTGATGACGAGGGAGAGTATGTCAATCATGAGATACATAATATTTTTCATGAGGCAGGGATTCAATTGCAGCACACCGTTCCCTATACTTCGTAGCAAAACATAGTTGCTGAGCGGAAAAACAGATCTCTAAAAGAGATGTCATATTGCATGTTACATGCAAAGTCACTACCACAGAGACTATGGGCCAAAGAACTTAATTGTGAAACCTACATCCAAAACAGATCTCCCCATAGATATTTCAAGGATAAGACCCCATACGAGGCTTGGAACGGCCTCAAAATGGAAGTGACCCACTTTTGTATTTTCGGTTCATGTGTATGGGCCTAGATTCCCTCTGAAAAGAGGAAGGTACTTGATCCACAGAGCACCGAGTGTATATTTGTTGGATACCTTGATGGTGTGAAGGGATACATTCTTATTGATCTTTCCTTAGACCGGATCATCATTGAGCGAAGTTTCCAATTCAAGGAAAGTGTCTTGCATGTACCTAAACAACCCCATGCAAACACCTTCATTCTTCCACTTGTCCGAGATGATGAGTATGCACATCCTGAATCTTCTTCAGACGATAGTTCTGATTCAAAGGAATCAGATGATCTAGATACAGAGTCAGTATAGTCATATGCAGAGTCAATGCATCCAAATGTAGATTCATAGCCAGAGTAGAGGCCTAAGTGGGCCCAGACTACTCATCAGGATGCAGAGGATCTTGTTGGTGATCCAACCGATACTAGGAGGAATCGATATGATTTCGAGGAGCCTCCTATTTCACTAACTACCATTGAACCATTTCCCTCTAGACATATTTTCTTGGTTCAGTCTTAAGATCCAGAGTCTTATGGAGAGGCTACTGGAAATCCCTTTTGGGAATCTGCCATGTAGGAGGAGTACAACTCCCTCCTTGAGAACCAAACTTGGGATATGGTTCCCCTTCCTTATGGAAGGAAAATTGTCAGGTGCAGATGGGTCTATAGGACCAAGAACGTAGTGGATGGATAGATTATCAAATACAAATGCAGGCTTGTTTCCAAAGGATTTCAAGAAGTGCATGCCATTGAATATGATGAGACCTTCGCTCTAGTAGCGAAGATGAATTCCACTTTGGCACTTTCCATTGTAGCGGCCAAGGGATGGGAAGTCCATCAGATGGACGTAAAGAATGCATTTCTTCACTGTGATCTCTTTGAGGAGATCTATATGGAGAAACCCCAGGGATTTATGCAGAATTCATATTTGGTCTGTCGACTAAAGAAGTCTCTTTATGGACTCAAGCATGCTTCGAGGGAATGGTATGCCAAGATGGACTCCTACCTATTTTCATAGAACTTTGTACGTTGTAAATCAGACCCGGATGTCTACATGCTCAGGACGACTGATTCACTTCTACTCTTAATTCTGTATGTTGATGATTTGTTGATTATTGGATGCTTGACTTCAACGATTGTTGCATTCAAGAGGATTCTACATGAAAGGTTTTTGATGAAAAACATGGGTCCTCTACACTTCTTCCTTGGAATTGAGATCAATCAGGATGCATCAGGCATCAAACTGTCTCAGGCCAAGTATGCACAAGATTTCCTTGAGAGATTTCACATGACAGACTGCAAGTCTTCTTTGACTCCTTTTCTATCAGGATTCAAACTTGAGGATGGCGGGGACACTCCACTGGTTTACAACACACTGTACAGACAACTAGTGGGGATATTGTTGTATCTCACAGACTCCAAACTAGACCTTTCCTATGTAGTTGGCGCGGTTTCCAGGTTCATGAAGGATCCACGTGAGTTACATTGGAAAGCTGCAAAGCGTATCCTTCGATACGTACAAGAAACCATCACCTTTGGGATTCATTATGCAACAAAATATACATTGGATTTCATCAGGTTCGCTGATTCTGACTGGGCTAGCGATAACACTGATCGCAAGTCCACATCTGGTTACTCACTCAGTCTTGATTCTAGGACTATTTGTTGGTTGAGAAAGAAGCAAGCTGTCATTTCTTTATCTTCAGCCGAGGCATAGTACATAGGGGTAGTTAACATAACCATTTAGGCTATGTGGCTACAACATTTTCTCATTGAGTTGGGAATTCAGTTTCATCGGCTGATCGTCATCTGGTGTGACAACCAGAGTACTCTGAAGTTATGCAGAGATCTAGTTCAGAGGAAGCAGACAAAGAACAACGAGATACACATGCACTACATCTGAGACTTAGTACATGAGGGGATCATCGACCTACAATTATGTCCTTCAACAGAACATATGACAAACATCTTCACCAAGACCTTCACTGAGCATAAGTTCCATTCTCTGCGAAGTTGTCTTGGAGTGAAGGACACAATTTGCTAGAAATTGTAGTTCTTCTTTTTACATACATTGTACCTTGAGGGGGGTTTTTTCCCATGAGGTTTTCCCTC
>ML810457.1:315754-333749 GCA_009831015.1 Picea engelmannii
ATGACTTTTGGCATTCTCGTCTATTGTAAAAAGGCCTCTAGAGCCTCATTGTAATCATCTTCTCATGGATGCGAGTAGCAGCCACATCTCTTCTCAGAGATAAGCTACCAGCGCCTTAGCTAGTTTATTTACATTCTGTTTGTGAGCATATTTCAGTCATTTGTTATTAATGAAATGAAGTCTTATTTCCGCTGCAACTCTGCGTTTATGTGTATTTCTGTATTTCATTGTTTTCCTACATAAATCCGGATCACTTCAATATCATTTTTACATCAAACATGAATGCCAAAAGCCTAGACATCCAAAAACCTAACCCTAGAAGATGAAGCGCCAAAAGTCATGTCTGTCTCGTTGGGGTAAGTTGGTACATCAACTTCCCGGGGTCGTAACTTTTGCATACGATCTCAGTTTTAGGCATACAATAGCCTATTGTAAAGGTCTATATGAGGAATACACATTATGTCATCACACGTTTACTTAGAATACATTGTGTCTATGACAGGCCCAAAAAGCATTGTTTAGGGCCTCAAAACGACCCCGAAAGTTTAGGACCCAAAATGATCCGGATTTTATGAGCAGAACAAAATGAATACAGGTTATTAATAGGTTCTTAACACAAAATAACATAGATAGAGTAAAACTGGTTTTCTATTCAATAACAAAATAAGCTGAAACTGTAAAATGCAGCGGAAACAAGCTTGCTGGAATGGTGGCGGCTTATCTCTGAGAAGAGATGTGACGACAATGCGCATTCACAAGAAGAAGATTACAATGAGGCTTTGAAGGCATTGTTACAATAATAAATATTTCCCAAAACCCTATACATCCAAAAACCTAACCCTAGGAGATGAAGCGCCAAAAGTCATGTGGGCCCCGTTTGGGAAAGTTAGTACATCAACTTCCCAGGGTCGTAACTTTTGCATACGATATCCGTTTTAGGCGTGTGATAGCCTGTTGGAAAGGTATCGTCAAGGAGATTCATTTTTGGGGCTCATTCATTAATTTGGCTAACATTGAGAACATTGATCTAAAAAATCCTTCATTTAGGCCCTCAAAATGGCCCTGGAAGTTAAAACCTGCTAAAAATAGTAAATTGCCAAAATTGCCAGAAAACTGTTTTGAGCTAGTTGGAAAAGGTGGGTGGCCACTGATATCCATATGGATCAATCCTCCCTCCTTAGGAATAAATGTTCTCCATTTCATTGAGGTCCCCCATTAGATGAGGAAATTTTTGCTCAATTTGGCCCCGGGTGAGCCACTTGCCTTGGTGCAGGAGTTGCCTTGCTTTGACGACTCGATAAAGCTGGATCCTTTGTTGTTGAGTGCCCTTGATCTGTCTATCCACAATCTGATCATTGGATTCCTATTGTATGCAGTTGGGGTTGAGCTCTGTTGGTGTCAGTTGTTCTGCTACTTCTGAGGTGTCCAATAAAGGTGGGAAATAAGGGCGAAGGAGATCCACGTTGAACACTGGGTGCAGGCTAAGGAAAGGAGGAATGTTGAGATCAAAAGAATTATCCCCCACGGCCTTGGTGATAGTGTACTGTCCATAACAAAGTGGGTGAAGCTTCCAATGGGGTCCTGTAAGGCATTCTTTCTACAAGTGCAACCAAACTTTGTCGCCCACCTGAAACTTATGCGGCACCCGATGTTGATCATGGCGCTATTTGTACTTGTCATTAGACTTTTGTAGGATATCCTGAACCTGTTGGAAAATGTGATGGATCCGCTCAATGAACCAGGTGGCTTTGTCAACTTTAGTTGGAGCAGGAGATGAGTTAGTCGAGGTCACCGTAAGGGGAAGTGCAACATCTATGGGACCCAATGGTTGGAATCCCAACCCCACTTGAAAGGGGTTGTGGCTGGTTGAGCTATGCAAGGCTCGATTGTAGCTATGCTGGACATAGGGAAGGCTCTCATCCCATGTGCAAGGGTTATTTGAATTATACATGTGAAGGATATGCATAATCATTCGATTTACAACCTCAGTTTGGCCATCTGTCTGGGGGTGGAAGGCCGTGGATTTGGTGAGCTTGGTGTCCAGTAGTGACCAGAGGCTCGACCAAAATGTGCTGAGAAATCGACTATCCTGATATGAGACAATGGTTTGTGGGATTCCAAAATGTACCCAGACTTGTTCAAAGAAGAGCTTGGTAGTGGCCTCTGCTGTGATGCTCTTCTTGCAGGCAACCATAATCGCCATCTTAGAAAAGCGATCAACAACCACAAAAACACAGTCATTTCCCTACTTGGTGGATGGGAGGCCCGACATGTAGTCCATTGAGATGTATTCCCATGGCCTGTCAGGAGTAGGAAGATGGGTGTACATGCCCTGTTTCTTAGTGGTCGGTTCGGCAATAGCGCAGGCAGTGCAGGACCTGATATACTTTCCGACCTCCTGTGGAAGTTTCGGCCAATAGAAATGTTTCTATAGCATCGTCATTGTCTTTTCGACACCAAAGTGTCCTGCCACCCGACTGTAGTGGGATTCCCAGATCATCTTCGCTCACTCACTTGATGGAACACAGATATGGCCCAGACGACACAACAACCCATCCTAAATATGGAAATTATCGACAACTGCATTTGCACCCAACATTTGGTAGGTGGTGGCGAAGTCAGGGTCTGTCTCATAGAGTTGGGGCCATCCAGATGTCTCATGGCCGCAAGAGTCTAGCACCGTGGTGAGTGTTGCGACTGGAGGTCTGTTGAGGCAATCAACGACGCGATTGGTGCTTTCTATTTTATACTTGGTGTTGAGGTGGAATTTCTGCAAGTATGTGGACCACTTTTGATGGCGGTCATTGTGCAATTTTCCTTGTGTTTGCATGAACTGCAGTGGCTTATGATCAATGTGGATGACTGTCTCCTTCCAAAGAATGTAATGTCTCCACTGGTGGCATTCTTTCACAATGGAGTACATTTCTTTGTCGTAAGTAGGGTACTTATGGACAGTATCTGACAGTGTCTCACTATGATAGGCCATGGGGTGGCCATGCTGAGTGAGAACGACGCCCACATCAAATTCTGAAGCATCTGTCTCGATCTCAAAGGGATGTTGTAGGTCTGGTAGTGAAAGTACTGGGGCTGAGCATAAGCGCTGCTTCAAATCATCAAATGCTTGTTGTTGGGGCCGAACCCATGCAAATTTTTCCTTACCACCACCCTTTTTTATTTGGCTGAGGGCCCATGCAATATGGGAGAAACCCAACATGAACCTGCGGTAGAAATTAGCAAGTCCCAAGAAGCTCCAAAGCTCAATGAGTGTTGTTGGGGTTGGCCAGTCACGAATGACTTGGATCTTGGCTGGATCCACATGTACGCCATGTTGATCAATGATGTAGCCCAGGTAATGGATCCTATCCATGCTGAAGGAGCATTTTTCCAGGTTGGCGTATAGCTTGTGCTGCCGCAGGGTGTGCATAACCTGCTGATTATGCTACAAGTGTTTGACCCAAGTCTTGCTGTAAATTAGAATGTCATCCAGATACACCACTACAAAAGTATTGGTGAATGGTCGCAGGATATCATCCATCATCCTCATGAAAGTGGCTGGAGCATTTGTAAAACGAAAGAGCATGACCAACCATTCAAAAATTCCTTCCTTTGACTTGAAGACGGTCTTCCATACATCTGTCTTTTCTATCGGGACCTGGTGGTAGCCAGACTTTAGATCAATCTTACTGAAGTATTTGGCCCCCGTGAGTTGATCAAGGAGGTCATCGATTCGGGGAATCGGGTACCTATTTCTGACAATGATTTTATTCAGAGCCCGGTAATCAATACAGAGTCGTCAGGTTCCATCTTTCTTCTGTACCAGCACGATTAGGCTCCCGCAAGGTGATGAGATGGGGTGGATGTGCCCCTTGTGCAGAAGTTCTTGGATCTGTCTCTTGATCTCCGCATTCTCCTACAAAGAGCGACGATAGACTAGCCCATTGGGCAGCGGTGCGCCGGGGGTCAGATCGATGGGGTGCTTGACATGGCAGTGCAGATGTACCCCTGTAGGCGAGGAGAAGATATCTGAGTATTCTTCCACGACCTTATCTACTTGCTTCTGCTGTGTGGAGAGGTCGGCCGCAGAGACCCTGGATGTGGCTATGATCTTTCTCTTATTTTGAGAGTGAATCACGAAGAAGACAAAATTCCTCGTCTGAGAGATGACCTTCCTACATTGCTTAGCAGAGATCAAGGAAATAGCACTAGGTGGGACTGCCTCGGGTATCCTGTAAAATTTCCTGTTCAAAGTAATAATAACACTACGAGGCCTAGACTCATATACAACATGACGTTTCCATAAATAAGGTTGGCCCAAAAGAACATCACAAACTTCGAGAGGAGAAACATCACACAATACCTTGTCTTTGAAGGGCTTGATGCCGTACGATAGTCAACACTGTTGGCTGACGTGGAGATCGCTTACTTGGCGGAGCCATCCAATGGTGTAGGGTTGTGGGTGAAGCATTGTTGGCAGGGCCAGCCATTTGATGACCTCTGCTGAGATGAGGTTCTTCTGGCTACCGCTATCAACAATGAAGTGCAGCGGGGTGCCTTTTACCCACATCTATGAATGGAAGAGGCACTCTCCTTCTTTTGGCTCGTCTGGTTCACCAGGATGGAGCTTGGTGGTAGAAATGGTGGCACTGGGTTTCGCGTCAATGATTATCTTCCCCTTTCTGGTTCTGTCTCGGAGTCAGAATCTGCATCTGATTCATAGGTTTTCACTTCAGACACTAGTGACTACTTTGAGCGACAGTCAGCAGTGTTATGCCAAGGGGTCTTATGGAAGTCGCACCACTTCCCAGTATCTTTCTTTGTCTTTCCGGTGTCCTTCTTTTCTTGGGGATTGTACTGGTTGTCCTGATACTATCCATCTTTTCTCTGTCCTTTGTTCGGTGGGTTGGGGCCACCCTTTCCTGGATTTTGTTGTGAGGGGTTCCCAGGCCCAAATTGCCGCGTCTTTTGTTTGAGCTTCTACTCGATTTCGAAGGCATATCGGTAGGCCGTGCCTAAGGATGAGATGTCCAAAAATTCCATTTCGGTCTGGATGTATCTATGTAGAGCACCACGATACTTGAGAAACAGATGTCACTCCGAATCTTTGATACCCAACTTGGTGCGCAAGGTATGGAAGATATTTGTGAAATCTGGCACTGCTTGGTCTCTTTCTTTCCGTAGTGTGGTCCATTTGGTATACAGGTCGTCATAACTTTCGACAGGGTAATATTTTTCATTAATAGCATCCCTGAAGGATTCCTAGGTGGCCGTGACTAAAAATAATGAAGTTTCCTTTTTTTCCTTTTTCTCATAGAAAGTTTCCCACCAATTTTTGACATGGGGAACGACCTTTGAGGAGCGCAAAAGTAATCTTTTCTCTATTCGAAAATTTATGAATAGAAAAATACCCTTCTAGTAGATTCAACCACTTGTCTACAACATCTACGTCTATATGACCTTCAAATATAGGAATATCAAAGTTTATTTGTACCTTGAAGGGGGGGACGCCTCCATTTGAAGAAGATGCATTGCCTATTGGTAGTCGTCGAAGGATTTGCATGAAGCTATCCATCATCTCTTTCCTATGTTGCATGAGGGCTTCCTCAATCAACAGTTTGAAAGGATCTCCTATCCCATCATCTTTCTTTTCTCCTGCCATGGGAGGTCACTTGGGCGTGCGAGAGCTTCTGTCCTCAAGAGAAACAAGCTTGACACCCAACTCTTTGTACTCCGACCTCGTTGGGGACATGCATTAAGACGACAAGGAGCAGACCACTCTGATACCACTGATCCAGATTTTATGAGCATAACGAAATGCATATAGGTTATTAATAGGTGCTTAACACAAAATAATAGAGATACAGTAAAAATGGTTTTCTATTCAATAACGAAATAAGATGAAACTGTAAAATGCAGCGGAAACAAGCTTGCTAGAATGGTGGCGGCTTATCTCTAAGAAGAGATGTGATGGAAGCGCGCATTCGCAAGAAGAAGATTACAATGAGGCTCTGAAGGCCTTTTTACAATAAGCAAGAATGCCAAAAACCCTAGACATCCAAAAACCTAACCCTAGGAGATGAAGCGCCAAAAGTCATGTGGGCCCCGTTTGGATAAGTTAGTACATCAACTTCCCAGGGTCGTAACTTTTGCATATGATATCCATTTTAGGCATGTGATAGTGTTGAAATTACTAAAACAACTGAGAGGGGGGGGGGTGAATCAGTTGTTATTGAGCTTAAACAATTTTAAGTCTATTAAAACATTCTTAATCTTTCTTCAAGTGATCATCAACATTATACAACATATAGACAGTAAAAGTAAAGAGCATCAGTCACACATAAGGTATACACAGAGATAGATTTTCATGAGGAAACCCATAAAGGGAGAAAACCTCTTCTTCTTCGAAATGATAGGCAGTCTTTTAAGTTCTGTACATCATCTATAATTGAGCACCAACTCAATGTGAGGCTGCTACCTCTATTTTACAAGCTGCAACTTGTTTGAGAGCACCGAATCTCTTGTTTCTCTAGCACCCACTAGAAGGAAGCACCAACTCCCCTAATGTTCCAGCACCAACTAGATGGAAGCACCAACTTCCAGTTACATAGGCTCCAACCTGTATAACAGAGAACACTTGTTCTCCCTTGCACCACCCTGCCACCCTTGTTTCTCTGGCTTCAACCAGATGGAAGCTACAACTCCCTATGTTCAAGCTCCCACTTGAACCTTTGAGGACAACAATCCTCCCTAGCACCTCCCAACCACCTTGGAATATGAATGAATAAATAAATAGACAACTACACAGATAAATCAATTCTTACCACTTCTTCTCTGTTCTGTAAATCTGGTCTTCTTCAACTTGTTCTGTCATTCTGCTCTGCTTCAAATTGTTTTGTCATTCTACTCTACTTCAAGTCATTCTTTCATTCTGATCTGCTTCAAGTCTTTTCATCATTTGTTACTCTTCTCTGAGTTTTATCTCACACTGCGCATATTCCCAGTCTCACTCTGTGCATTCTGTGATTTTTCCTTTCTTATCGTTTAATTCATTTTTCATCTAGAACAACAACACCCATGCACAGTCTGTATCTTTTTATTTTATACACACACCCATGACGGTTCCCCTTCACATCTCCTTATACAAAAGAAAAACAACCATCCAAGCAACTGAAACACCAACCGATCGACAATAATGAATCTGTTTTGCTAACAGATTCATAACTGATAAATTAACTGTGAGAGAGCACAGTAGCCCTCCAATCACATTCAAGCTTATTTGCACCGTTGGATAAACTTTATTAATCTTTCCTCTAAATTGGGTTTCGGCATTTCGGCATTCCTGTGGCCAAGTGTCTCGACACTTCATATCGTGATCTCTGAAACTCCAATACAGAGATTTTCTACGCTAGCTCCTTCCTCTATATAACCAAGGCCATGACCAAGCGCTTACCTTTCGTAAGTCTGGAGATGAGGCATCTTGACTCTCCAAGTCGTGATCCCCGAAACCCCAAGTTGGAGCTGAGATCAATGGTACACGATCTCAATGAGTCTATGGTCCATATCTCATCGTGAATTCGCGTCTCGCGATTCCTTCGAAGGAGGTCCTTGTCACTCCAAGTTGCGATAAGTGAAACTCCAAAATGAAGCTTAGATCAACGGTCTAGAACACACTTTGATCTGACAGTTGGGAATAAATCGCGATTTCACATCTTGAGATTTCAGCGATAGAGATTCTTGTCACTCCAAGTCTCGATAGGCGAAGCTCCGAGATGGAGCTCAGATCAACAGTCTAGAACACATAATGAATTGACGGCTGGGATTAAATCGCGATTTCGCATATCGCGATTTCGACGGTTTTGTTTCTTACCTCTCTAATTCGCGAGTCGCGAAACTCCGAAATGGAGTCGACAGTCTAGATTAATAGTCCCAATCAATACTTGATCTGACAGTCATCGGGAACCTGCATCTAGAAATAGAATTTGCGATCATCCTCCTTGAATTTCAAAATGTACACTCGCTCGGGGGTTTCCTGGACATTTTCAAATACGGCTTCATCTGGTAATCCGATTTGATCAACTTCTACCACATTACTTGTTCGATTAAGCCATTGAAAGTGCAACAAACCCTCATCTCCCCTAGCTATACGAACAATTCCTTTCCGAGTATCTGGCACAACTCGTGTCCCCTCCAGAGACATCATTCCAGCCCGAAACTCCAGCATGATCTCTTGACAATTGAATCGGAGACCATTGACCATTGAATCAGAGACAATTCATACTTTATGTACTTATGCCATCTTCACTATTGTACTTGCCATCAATGACAAGTATACAAGCATGCGCTATCTGTTAAAGATTTGCCAACAGATAGCCCGTTGGAAAAGTATCATCGAGGAGATTCATTTTGGGGGCTCATTCATTCCTTCAGCTATCATTGAGAACATTGATCTCGAAAAACCTTCATTTAGGCCCTCAAAATGGACCCAGAAGTTAAAACTTGCTAAAAATAGTAAATTGCCAAATTTGCCAGAAAATTGTTTTGAGCCAGTTGGAAAAGGTGGGTGGCCACCGATATCCATATGGATCACAAAAAGCTAGAAAACAACTACCAATATGAAAACTGCAACTGCCAATATGACATCTGTATGTGAGCCACTTGGAATAGGTTGGTGGACACCGATATCCACCTGGATCAATCCTACTCCCTTAGGAAACAATGGTCTCCATTGCATTAAGTTCCCCCATTAGATGAAGAAATTTTTGCTGAATTTGGCTTAGGGTGAGCCACTTGCCTTGGTGCAGGAGCTGCCCTGCTTTGACAACACGATAAAGATGAAAATTATGTAGGCGAGTTCCCTTGATCTGTGTGTCCACGATATGATTAGTGGATGCATGTTCCATGTAGTTAGGGTTGATATCTATCGATGTCAATTTTTTTCTACCTTTGAGGTGTCCAATAACGGTGTAAAGTATGGCCGAAGGAGGTCCACATTAAATACTAGGTGAAAGCCAAGGAAGGGGGGAATGTTAAGCTCAAAAGCATTGTCACCCACAACCTTGGTGATGTTATAAGGTCCATAGCGGAGTGGATGAATCTTTTGATGGGATCCTGTGAGGCGTTCTTTCTACAAGTGCAACCAAACTTTATCTCCCACCTAAAACTTGTGTGGAACCTGGTGTTGATCATGGTGCTTCTTGTACTTAGCACTGGAATTTTTCAAAATATCCTGAACCTATTGGTGGATGTGCAGGATTCATTCAATGAACCAGGTGGCTTTGTCGGCTTTGGTTTTCACATGGGATGATTCTTCATATGTGGATGCAAGGGGTAGTGCAACATCCATGGGACCCAATGGTTGAAATCCAACTCAACCTGGAAGGGGACGTGGTCGGTTGAGCTATGTATGGATCTGTTGCAACTGTGTTGAAAATAGGGAAGAATCTCATCCCATGTGCACGGATGCTTGGAATTGTATATGTGAAAAATATGCATGATCATCCTATTGACAACCTCAATTTGGCCATCCGTTTGGGGGTGGAAGGCCATGGATTTGGTGAGATTAGTGTCCATCCGTGATCAGATGCTTGACCAAAATGTGCTGAGGAACCAATTGTCCCGATCAGAGACGATAGTTGGTGGTATCCCAAAATGTACCCACACTCGTTCGAAGAAGATCTTAGCAGTGGCCTATATTGTGATTCTCTTCTTGCAGGTGACTAGAATTGACATCTTGGAAATTGATCAACAATCATGAAAACATAGTCATTTCCCTACTTGGTTGAAGGAAGGCCCAACATGTAGTCCATAGAGATGGATTCCTAGGGCCAGTTAGGAGTAGGCAGAGGGGTGTACATGCCTTGTTTCTTAATGGTCGTTTTGGAAATGGTGCAGGTTGTGCAAGACCTTATATACTTGCTGACATCCTGTCGGAGTTTCATCCAGTAGAGATGGTGTTGCAAAACTACCATTGTCTTGTCTATTCCCTAGTGTCCTGCCACCCGACTGTAGTGAGATTCCCAAATCATCTTCACGCGCTCACTTGATGGAACAAAGACATGGCCCAGATGGCACAATAACCCGTCCTACAGATGAAAATCAATGACAACTGTGTTTGTGCCCAACATCTGGTAGGTAGTGTCGAAGTTAGGATCTTTCTCATAGAGTTGGGGCCATACGAAGGTCTCATGTCTGCAAGAGTGTAGCACGATGGTTAGTGTGAAAACTGGAGGTTGGATGATGCAGCCAACGATGTGGTTGGTGCTCCCTGTCTTATACTTGATGTTGATATGGAACTGCTGCAAGTATGTGGACCACTTATGATGGCGATCATTCTACAATTTTCCTTGTGTCTGCATGAACTGCATAGGCTTATGATCAATGTGTATGACTATCTCCTTCCTGATAATGTAATTCCCCCAATGAAAATAGACTTGTATAATGGAGTACATCTCTTTGTCATAAGTGGGTTACTTACGAACCGTATCTAATAGTGTCTCACTATGATAGGCCATGTGATGTCCATGCTGAGTGAGAACTGCACCCACAACATAGTCTGAAGCATCTGTCTCAATCTCAAATGGTTGTTGTAGGTTTGGTAATGAGAGCACCGAGGATGAGCACAAGGGCTACTTCAAATCATCGAATGATTTATGTTGTGACTATCCCTACAAAATGTTTTCCTTGCCACCACCACTGGTCACTTGGCTAAGGGCCCATGTAATGTGGGAGAATCCTAACATGAACTTGTGATAGAAATTGGCAAGGACTAAGAAGATCTGGATCATAGTGAGTGTGGTCGGGGCTGGATAATCATAAATGACCTATATTTTGGTTGGATTGACATGCAACCCATGCTCATCAATAATGTAGCCTAGGTATTGGACCCTGTTCATGCCGAAGGAGCATTTTTCCAAATTTGCATATAGCTTGTGTTTCCGCAGAGTGTGCAGAACCTGCTGAATCTGATGCAAGTGTTCAACCCAACTTTTGTTGAATATGAGGATGTTATCCAAATACATTACCTCAAAAGAATTGGTGAAAGGCCGCAATATATAATCCATCATACTCATAAAAGTTGCTAGGGTATTTTTCAAGAAAAAGGGCATGACTAACCATTCAAAAAGACCTTATTTGGGCTTGAAGATAGTCTTCCATACATCAATCTGCTCTATTGGAACTTGGTGGTAGTCGAACTCCAGATCAATATTACTGAAGTATTTGGCCCCCTTGAGCTGGTCAAGGAGATTTTTAATTTGGGGAATTGGGTATCGGTTCCTAACTGTGATTTTATTTATGGCCTAGTAATCAATGCAGAGTCGCTAGGACCCGTCTTTCTTTTTCACAAGCATGATTGGGATTCCACAAGGTGATGAGCTTGGGTGGATGTGCCCCTTTTCGAGCAGCTCTTAGTTATGGAGCTTAATTTCCTCATTTTCTAACAGAGAGCGACGATAGACTGACCTACTTAGTAGTGGTACATCGTGGGTTAGATCGATTGAGTGCTTGAACTGATAGTGCAGAGGTACTCAAGTGGGTGAGGAGAAGATGTCTTTGTATTATGCCACGAACTTATCCACTTGCTTCTATTGTGTGGAGAGACCTGTCACGGATGCCATGGATGTGGCTGCAACCTTCCACTTACTTTGAGCGTGAGTCACTAATAATACAAAATTCCTGGTAAGAGAGATGAACTTCCTGCATTGCTTGGCAGGGATCAAGGAAATGATGGTAGATGTGACTACCTATGGTATCCTGTATAATATCCTGTCCAAAGTAATAATAGCACTACGAGGCCTAAAATCATATACAAAATGATGTTTCCATAAATAAGGTTGGCCCAAAAGAACATCAAAAAATTCAAGTGGGGCAACATCACAAAATACCTCATCTTTGAAGGGCTTGATGTCGTAGGCCATGAGACATTGTTGGCTGATGTGAAGGTCTCTCCCTTGGCGAGCCACTCGATGGTGTATGACTACGGGTGTGGTGATGTTGGCAGAACCAACTGCTTGACGACCTATGCTGAGATGAGGTTCTTCTAGCTACCACTATCAATGATGAAGTGCAATAGATTACCCTTCGCCCACATCTGTGAATGAAAGAGGAGCTCACCTTCCTCTGGTTCATCAGGATTGTCAGGCTGAACCTTGGTGGTAGTAGCAACGATGGACCTAGGTTTTGCATCAATAATATGTCTCCCTTTTTTCGATTCTGAATCTGAGTCAAATCCTACATCTAATTTAGAGGCTTTCACCTCGGCCACCAATGACTGCTTTGAGCAACATTTGGCGATGTTATGCCAAGGGCTCTTATGGAATTCGCATCATTTCCTAGTGTCTTTCTTTTTCTTCCCACTGTCCTTGTTTGTTTGCAGTTTGGACTGGTTGTCTTAAGCCTTCCCATCCTTGTTTTGCCATTTTTTTTGCGAGTTTGGGTCGCGTTTTCCCTACTTCTAGTACGAGGGGTTTCCAGATTCAAATTGTCGTGTCTTTTGTTTAAGCTTCTTCTCAATTTTTATGGTATATCGATAGGCCATGCCCAAGGACGAAATGTCCATAAACTCCATTTATGTTTGGATGTATCTATGAAGACCATCGTGGTACTTGAGCACCCGATGTCTCTCAGATTCTTTGATACCCAGCTTGGTGTGTAAGTTGTGGAATAAATTGGTGAACTCTGGCACTGTTTGGTCCCTTTCCTTCTGCAATGTGTTCCATCTTGTATATAAGTCATCATAAATTCCAACAAGGTAGTATTGCTCCTTAATAACATTCCTGAAAGAAACCTAAGTGAGTGCAACTACAAATAATGTAGATCCCTCTATTTCCTTTTTCTCATAGAAAGTCTCCCACCAATATTTGACATGGGGAATGACCTTAAGGAGAAAAAATGCAATATTTTATGTATTGGAAAAGTTGTGGACAAAAAAATACCCTTCTAGAAGGTTTAACCATTTATCTACAATCTCTGCATCTATTTGACCTTCGAATATAGGAATACCAAAATTGATCTGTACCTTGAAGCGGATGCTGCCTCCGTTTGAGGTAGATGTGTCACTTGTCGGTGTTGGAGTTACTTCACACACACATAGGATTTATTTTTCCTTTTTTATTAGTCATAGTTAGTCATTATCCAGTCTCCTATATTTTAGGAGAGACTACTCCACCTAGAGAATATTCTCTTTCAGTTGACACTTTAGTTTGACCAGTTGAGTTGAGTTTAGATGTTGCATTGGTTTTATCACCAAGCAACATTGGGATCATCACCATGATAATTCGACCTTGCCTTGGTATCATCACAAAACTAGTGCATTAGCCTTGATTCTCCAAGTTAACTCCTCACTACTTATTGTTCAGTCAGTTAACTAAAGATTGGTTGACTAGTTAACTCAACTAGGTGGCAGTTCACTCCCGTAACTTCCCGAGAGACTAGAATAGGTGGCAGTTCACTCCCGTAACTACTGGTGTGTGTCCATATCACTCTAGACCGCCACTATGGTGCATTGGTTCACCTCCAGTGTGAACTCATTGAGTAATATATAGTATATCATGTGTAAATTATTCATTATTCACTACGGTTAATGAGAATTCTTTCATTCTTTCTCTCCTTCTTCTTCTTTCTCCAATTCTCTCTGCAAATGTGTGTATTATTGTTTATATAGATCTATTTTGTGCAGGTTCAACACATTTACATGGTATCAGAGCCGACAGACTGCTAAGCAAAAGCTACACCAAAAGTTTTTGCAGGTACAAAATATTGAAGACAACATAAAGATGGACTTCCAAAAAGAATTCATTCTTACACCTTACAACTATTTTTCACGGAAGGAGAAAATAGCCATAAATATCCGATCCAGAAGGTTGTATAGGTTAACCATGAATACAGATACAAATCCGACATCATCCATAGAAAAATCCAAGTACTTAACTCGCATGGATGAGTCACTCGGAACAATTTGCAGTCTTATTTCTCCCGATCTCCTTTTTCATATATCTTTTTGTAAGACTCCCAATGAAGCCTGTACCATCTTGGAAGGGCTCTTTGGAAAATAGGATGATATGAGGGGACACATGTTGGAGGTGGAATTGCTTACATTGGATCCAAAAAGCTTCGAGAATATCCAAGATTTCTTTACAAAATTCAAGGATTTGTTGTCGCAACTCATAGCTTGCGGGGTTAACAAATCGAAGGAGGAGAAACAAATGGTTCTCAACATTCTATCCAAGCTTGGTCCTGGATTATATGTATTCATATCTACATTCCATATTGTTAGATTCGCCTCTAGAGCCACCTGGAAGATGCCTTCTCTTGAGGACTTTATCGAATCCCTGACACAAGAGAAAACCAAGATTATCAACATGGGCACAATCAAAGGCCCAAAGTCGCATGTACTCATTGTGAAATATGGAAGCCAAAAATATCATAAATCTAAATCTAAAGATAAACGAAAATCGCATGCACAACCGAAGAAGGAAGGGTACACAAAGCCCTTCACCGATGCCTCCAGATCCAAAGGAGAAAAGGGAAGAAAAGGAGAGAAATGCATGTATTGTCACAAAGGATTCCATTCAGAATCCACATGCATGCAAAAACAAATAGATATGATGTCTCAAATACTTCAGCAAAACAACCTTGGAGATCGCATCCCCGAGGGCGTAAAGAAGAAGAAGCCAAAAGATTCAAATTCTAAGAAAGACAATTCTAGCCATGCTTTGATTGCAATCAACTCCTCTCCTGATGCTTGGATCATAGATTCAGGAGCATCACATCACATGGTTGCATAAGAAACAATATATTCTTCATTGGATGCATGCAAAGGTCCTCCTATTCTGATGGGGGACAACTCTTCTGTCGAAGTCACCGACAAAGGAAGGATTGAACTCACCAACGAAAGCTTCGAGAATGTGCTGGATGTTCCCAAACTTTCTGTCAACCTTCTCTCTGTGTATCAGATGACGAATTCCGACACTGGAAAGAAATTCATATTCACACCAAATTCTGTGGACATCTACGACATGCAAACCAACTCCAGGGTTTCTACCGGTGAGGTAAATCATTAGTCTAGATTGTATACAATTTATGAATTCATTGAACCTGATTCTGCTTTACTGCTTACTCTTGCTACTGAAAGTAGTAGGATATGGCACGAAAGGTTTGGACATTTGAATTTTAGATACATGCAACAACTTAGCAAGCACATATTAGTTGATGTTCTACCAGACATCCATTTCTCCAAGGGAGTATGCGAGGGATGTGTTTTCAGAAAACACCCTCAGGAGAAATTCGACAAAGGAAAGTCTCAGTGAGCTTCCTCACCTTTAGATCTGATCCACAGTGACCTTATGGATCATTTTCCACATCCATCCATCAGAAAAGTGAGGTTTGTTCTCATTTTTGTTGATGATTTCTCACGTTTTACTTGGATCTACTTTCTCAGGCAAAAATCAGAGGTCTTTCAACACCTCAAATATTTCAAAGCCTTGGTTGAGACACAATCCGAAAAGAAGATCAAAGTCCTTTGAACTGATAATGGGGGAGAGTATTTGAATCATGAGATCCACAATCTTTTCCATGAGGCAAGGATACAATTGCAACATACAGTTCCCTATACTCTGCAGCAAAATGGAGTTGCTAAGCAGAAAAATTGATCTCTAAAGGAGATGACATCTTTCATGTTGCATGCAAAGTCACTACCACAAAGACTATGGGCCGAAGCACTTAACTGTGCAACATACATCCAAAACAGATCTCCTCATAGACATTTCAAGGATAAGACCCCCTATGAGGCTTGGAGCGGCCTCAAACCAGAAGTGAACCACTTTCGCATTTTTGATTCACGTGCATGGGCTCGGATTCCCTCTGAAAAGAGGAAGGAACTTGATCCACAGAGCACTGAGTGCATTTTTGTTGGATACCCCGACGATGTGAAGGGATATCGGCTTATTGATCTTTCCTTGGATTGACTCATCATTGAGCATAGTGTCCAATTCAAGGAAAGTGTCTCGCATGTACCTCAACAGCCGCATGCAAACACCTTCACTCTTCCACCCGTTCGAGATGATGAGCATGCACATGTCGACTCTTCCTCAGAAGAGAGTTTTGATTCAGAGGACTCAGATGATTCAGATTCAGATTCAAAGTTAGTACAGTCATATCTAGAGTCAGAGAATCCAGATGCAGTTGCAGAGCGAGAGTAGAGGCCCAAGTGGGCACAAACTACTCTTAAGGATGCAGGGGATCTCGTTGGTGATCCAGCCGATACCAGGAGGACTCGATCTGATTTTGAGGATCCTCCTATTGCACTCATTGCCATTGAACCATTTCCCTCCAAGCATATTTTATTGGTTCAATATTCAGATCCACAGTCTTATGGCGAGGCTGCTGGAAATCCCTTTTGGGAATCTGCCATGCAGGAGGAGTACAACTCCCTCCTCGAGAACCGGACTTGGGATTTGGTTCCCCTTCTTTCTGGGAGGAAACTTTTCAGATGCAAATGGGTATACAGGACCAAGTGTGCAACGGATGGACAGACCAATAGATACAAAGCCAATCTTGTTGCCAAAGGCTTTCAACAAGTTCATGGTATTGACTATGATGAGACCTTCGTTCCAGTAGCGAAGATGGATTCCATATGATTGACACTTGCCATTGCAATAACCAAGGGATGGGAAGTCCATCAAATGGACATGAAGAATGCATTTCTTCATGGTGATCTCTCCGAGGAGATCTACATGAAGCAGCCCCAGGGATTTATGAAAGACTCATCTTTGGTCTATCAACTGAAGAAGTCCCTTTATGGCCTCAAGCAAGCTCTGAGGGCATGGTATGCCAGGATGGATTCCTACCTGTTGTCACAGAACTTTGTACGTTGTAAATCAGACCCAAATGTCTACATGCTCAGGACAACTGATTCACTTCTACTTTTAGTTTTATATGTCGATGATGTGCTGATCACAGGGTGCTTGACTTCAGCGATTGCTGCAATCAAGAGGATTCTACATGACAGGTTTTTGATGACATACATGGGTCCACTACACTTCTTCCTTGGACTTGAGATCAGTCAGGATGCATTAGGCATCAAACTGTCTCAGGCCAAGTATGCACGAGATCTCCTTGAGAGATTTCACATGACAAACTTCAAGTCTACTACGACTCCTTTCCTATCAGGATTCAAACTTGAGGATGGTGGGGAGACTCCACTGGTTGACAACACACTGTATAGACAGCTAGTGGGGAGCTTGTTGTATCTCACACAGTCCAGACCTGACCTCTCATATGCAGTTGACGTAGTTTCCAGGTTCATGCAGGAGCCACATGAACTACATTGGAAGGTTTCAAAGCATATCCTTTGATACGTATAGGGCACCATCAACTTTGGGATTCATTATGCAACAAAATCTACATTATATCTCATCGGGTTTACTGATTCTGACTGGGCTGACGATAGCATTGATTGCAAGTCCATATCTGGTTACTCACTCAGTCTTGGTTTCGGGCCTATCTGTTGGTCGAGAAAGAAGCAAGCTGCCATTGCTCTATCTTCAGCCGAGGTAGAGTACAAAGGGGTAGTTAACATAACCATTCAGGATATGTGGCTACAACATTTTCTCACTGAGTTGGGCATTCAATTTCATCGATTGATCATCATATGGTGTGACAAACGAAGCACTCCGAACTTCTGCAGAGATCCAATTCAGAGACAACAGATGAAGCACATCGAGATCCACATGCACTACATCCAGGACTTAGTACAGGAGGGGATCATCGACTTGCAGTTCTGTCCTTCAGCAAAACAGACGACAAACATCTTCACCAAGACCTTCACTGTGCAAAAGTTCCATTCTCTGCGAAGTCGTCTTGGATTGAAGGACAATTGCTTAGCAACTGTGTTTCTTCTTTTTACATACATTGTACCTCGAGGGGGGGGGGGGTTTCCCATGAGGTTTTCCCTCTTTCCTCACTTTATTTTCAGTGTATCTTTTGTATTTGGGTATCTAAC
>ML810457.1:333799-380984 GCA_009831015.1 Picea engelmannii
GGAAAGTCTCAACGAGCTTCCACACCTTTAGATATGATCCACAGTGACCTCATGGGTCCTTTTCCACATCCATTGATCAACAAAGTGAGGTTTTTTCTCATTTTTTTTGACAATTTCTCACGTTTTACATGGATCTACTTTCTTAGGAAAAAATCCGAGGTCTTTCAACACCTCAAAGATTTCAAAGCTTTGGTTGAGACACAGTCTGGAAAGAAGATCAAAGTCCTTTGAACTGATAATGGGGGAGAGTATTTGAATAATGAGATCCACAATCTTTTCCATGAGGCAAGGATACAATTGCAACATACAGTTCCCTATACTCTGCAGCAAAATGGAGTTGCTGAGCGGAAAAACTGATCTCTAAAGGAGATGGAATCTTTCATGTTGCATGCAAAGTCACTACCACAAAGACTATGGGCCGAAGCACTTAACTGTGCAACATACATCCAAAACATATCTCCTCGTAGATCTTTCAAGGATAAGACCCCCTATGAGGCTTGGAGCGGCCTCAAACTAGAAGTGAACCACTTTCACATTTTTGATTCACGTGCATGGGCTCAGATTCCCTCTGAAAAGAGGAAGGAACTTGATCCACAGAGCACTGAGTGCATTTTTGTTGGATACCCCGACGATGTGAAGGGATATCGACGTATTGATCTTTCCTTAGATTGACTCATCATTGAGCATAGTGTCCAATTCGAGGAAAGTGTCTCGCATGTAACTCAACAGCCGCATGCAGACACGTTCACTCTTCCACCCGTTCGAGATGATGAGCATGCACATGTTGACTCTTCCTCAGAAGAGAGTTTTGATTTAGAGGACTCAGATGATTTATATTCAGATTCAAAGTTAGTACAGTCAGATCTAGAGTCAGAGAATCCAGATGCAGTTGCAGAGCCAGAGTAGAGACCCAAGTGGGCACAAACTACTCTTCAGGATGCAGGGGATCTCGTTGGTGATCCAGTCGATACCAGGAGGACTCGATCTGATTTTGAGGATCCTCCTACTTCACTCATTGCAACTGAACCATTTTCCTCCAAGGATATTTTATTGGTTCAATCTTCAGATCCACAGTCTTATGGCGAGGCTACTGGAAATCCCTTTTGAGAATCTGCCATGCAGGAGGAGTACAACTCCGTCCTCGAGAATCGGACTTGGGATTTGGTTCCCCTTCCTTCTGGGAGGAAAATTTTCAGATGAAAATGGGTCTACAGGACCAAGAGTGCAATGGATGGACAGATCAATAGATACAAAGCTAATCTTGTTGCCAAAGGATTTCAACAAGTTCATGGTATTGACTATGATGAGACCTTTACTCCAATAGCGAAGATGGATTCCATACAATTGAAACTTGCCATTGCGATAACCAAGGGATGGGAAGTCCATCAAATGGACATGAAGAATGCATTTCTTCACGGTGATCTCTCTGAGGAGATCTACATGAAGCAGCCCCATGGATTTATGCAGGACTCATCTTTGGTCAATCAACTGAAGAAGTCCCTTTATGGCCTCAAGCAAGCTCCGAGGGCATGGTATGCCAGGATGGATTCCTACTTGTTGTCACAGAATTTTGTACGTTGTAAATCAGAACCAAATGTCTACATGCTCAGGCCGACTGATTCACTTCTACTTTTAGTTTTGTATGTCGATGATGTGCTGATCACAAGGTGCTTGACTTCAACGATTGATGTAATCAAGAGGATTCTACATGATAGGTTTTTGATGACAAACATGGGTCCACTACACTTCTTCCTTGGACTCGAGATCAGTCAGGATGCATCAGGCATCAAACTGTCCCAGGCCAAGTATGCACGAGATCTCCTTGAGAGATTTCACATGAAATACTTCAAGTCTACTACGACTCCTTTCCTATCAGGATTCAAACTTGAAGATGGTGGGGAGACTCCACCATCTTCAAGTTTGAATCCTGATAGGAAAGGAGTCGCAGTAGACTTGAAGTATTTCATGTGAAAACACACTGTATAGACAGCTAGTGGGGAGCTTGTTGTATCTCACACAATCCATACCTGACCTCTCATATGCAGTTGGCGCAGTTTCCAGGTTCATGCAGGAGCCACATGAACTACATTGGAAGGTTCCAAAGCATATCCTTCGATACGTATAGGGCACCATCAACTTTGGGATTCATTATGCAACAAACTCTACTTTAGATCTCATCGGGTTTACTGATTCTGACTGGGCTGATGATAGCATTGATTTCAAGTCCACATCTGGTTACTCACTCAGTCTTGGTTTCGGGCCTATCTGTTGGTCGAGAAAGAAGCAAGCTGCCATTGCTCTATCTTCAGCCGAGGTAGAGTACAGAGGGGTAGTTAACATAACCATTCAGGCTATGTGGCTACAACATTTTCTCACTGAGTTGGGCATTCAATTTCATCGACTGATCATCATCTGGTGTGACAAACGGAGAACTCCGAACTTCTGTAGAGATCCAATTCAGAGGCAACAGATTAAGCACATCGAGATCCACATGCACTACATCCAGGACTTAGTACACGAGGGGATCATTGACTTGCAGTTCTGTCCTTCAACAAAACAGACGACAAACATCTTCACCAAGACCTTCACTGTGCAAAAGTTCCATTCTCTGCGAAGTCATCTTGGATTGAAGGACAGTTGCTTAGCAACTGTGTTTCTTCTTTTTACATACATTATACCTTGAGGGGGGGCTTTTCCCATGAGGTTTTCCCTCTTTCCTCATTTTATTTTTAGTGTATCTTTTGTATTTGGGTATCTAACATGGCCTCGTTGCCGAGACCCATTCTTTATTTTCACCATAGAGATGTTCAGGGGGGGTGTTGGAGTTACTTCACACACACCTAGGATTTTTTTTTCCTAAGGTTTTTCCTTGTTTATTTTTCATAATTAGTCATTATCCAGTCTCCTATATTTTAGGAGAGAATATTCCACCTAGAGAATATTCTCTTTCAGTTAACACTTCAGTTTGACTAGTTGAGTTGAGTTTAGATGTTGCATTGGTTTTATCACCATGCAACATTGAGATAATCACCATCCTAATTCGACCTTGCCTTGGTATCATCACCAAACTGACACATTAGCCTTGATTCCCTGAGTTAACTCCTCACTACTCGTTGTTCAGTGAGTTAACTGAAGACTAGTTGACTAGTTAGCTCAACTAGGTGGCAGTTCACTCCCGTAACTGCCTGAGAGACTAGACTAGGTGGAAGTTCACTCCCGTAACTGATGGTGTGTGTCCAGATCACTCTAGATCACCACTATGGCGTATTGGTTCACCTCTAGTGCGAACTCATCGAGTTATACAGAGTATATCATGTGTAAATTATTCATTATTCACTACGGTTAATGAGAATTCTTTCATTCTTTCTCTCCTTCTTCTTCTTTCTCCAATTCTCTCTGCAAATGCATGTTTTATTGTTTAGCTAGATCTATTCTGTGCAGGTTCAACACATTTACAATCGGAATTCGTCGAAGGATTTGTGCAAAGTTGTCCATTATCTCGTTCCTTTGTCACTTGAGGGCTTCCTCGAGCAACATTTTGAAAGGATCTCCTGTCCCGTCGTCTTTCATTTCTCCCGCCATGGAAGGTTTCTTGGGAGTGCAAGAGAAGTTGTCCTAAAGAGAAACAAGCTTGAGACCCAACTCTCTATACCCTGACCTCATTGGGGACATGCACTAAAAATCAACAAGGATCAGACTGCTCTTATACCATTGATCCAAATTTATGAGCAGAATGAAATGAAAACACAAATATATAATATTAACACAGAGAAACAATGAATAATAAAATAGATATAGTAAAAAATGAATTCTATTAAATAAGAAATATGTTGAAACTATAAAATGCAGACTAAAACAAGCTTGCTAGAATGGTGGCAGCTTATCTCTAAGAAGAGATGTGACGTCTACGCTCATTCGTAAGAAGATCATTACAATGAGGCTCCAAAATCCTTTTTACATCAAACATGAATGCCAAAACCCGAGACATCCAAAAACCTAAACCTAGGATATGAAGCCCTAAAAGTCATGTGGGCCTTGTTGGGGTAAGTTGATACATCAACTTCTCGGGGTCATAACTTTTGCATACGATTTCCGTTTTAGGCGCATGATAAGCCGTTGGAAAGGTCTATCCGATGACTACACATTACACCATCACACTTTGAATCAATATACAATGTGACTATGGAGGACCAAAAAAATGTTTTTTAGGGCCTCAAAATTGTCCCATAAGTTTAGGACCCGAAAAAAACTGCCAAGATGAAAACCGAAACTGCCAAGATGACAGTTGTATGTGAGCTAGTTAGAATAGGTGGGTGACCACCGGTATCCACTTGGATCACTCGATCCACTATTCACAAACCTTTCTTGAATCACAAACGACCCTCGTGACCCCTTCCTATCCACCTTAACTTTGGTAGCTTAACTCTACAATATCATTTTTCCTTGCAAGCCAACACTATGGAATTTTTTTTTTCATTTCACAATATCTATTCAATCTTCACAAACCTTATTTAGATAGCAAACTAGCCTTGTGACCCCTTCCCATTCACAATCCCTTTTCATTGATAACTTACCTTTCCAATACCCTTTTCGTTGGTAACTTACCTTTCCAATACCTTTTCTTTTACAAGCTAACCACTATGTAATGTTTTTCCATTTCATAATGACCTCTATTCATATTCACAAGAGCTTTCTTAGATTGGAAACTACCCTTGTGACCCTTGCCATCTACAATCCCAATCCCATTTTGGTAATTTAGGTTTCCAACACCCTTGGCCTTCCAAATTAATCATATTTTTCTATCTCACAACTTTTAATTACAATAAAACACAGGCTCATCTCCTTTTGACGGTGGTACTGTACTACCGTGCTTCTTTCATGGCTTTGCTTAACCTTTTTGTCCATTGAAGAAAAGAATCACACTTTCTCATCTTCACTTTTTTGCCACCTATTTGTGCTTGAGACGTGCTCGTTACCCACACCAAAATCAAAGTTAAAGTCATCTCAGGGAATAAAAATTGGAGCGCACTGACGACCAAAGATCATCCTTCACCGTCGAAAGTGGTAAAGGAGCCACACAAATTCTCCTCAGAAGACAGTAAAGCGGTAAATGGACGGTGAGCTTTAGAGGACGGTGGGCTTATGATTCCTTTCTTGTGTTGCCGATCAAATTCTCCCATGGCGTGAGATTCCTCCCCTGTATGAGGATTGTCCAGATATGCTTATATACGACCTCCATCCCTGCAGATTTCTTAACGTATTTCTTCTCTGCTTTAAAGCTCTGGAATCTCTGCTACAACCAGAGCTCCGGCCTGCCTTGCATATACCTCTGAAAGAAAAACATCAGAATGCTACCAATGAGACCATCGACACATGCCGGCGGCATGACAAGAGGGTATTCTCATGGAGTTTCAGCGCCTCCTCATCATCTGTTTTTCCTTCTGATAATAGCTGTATTGTTTATGATGTTTTCATGGTATATGCGCTATGAGTCCACATACGAAAGCGTCATGGATCAGCTTAAGCTGTTTCTAATGGCATCTCCAGTTATAATACTTCTGGCAGTGCACTGGTTGTCTGCAGCGGAGAAGCCTTCGTTTCCCTTCGCCCATGCGGAGCCCAATACAATCCACAGGGCAGGGAGCTCACCATGGGGAGTGGGATTGTTGTTGGTGTTTTTGATGTTCGTAATATCTTACCAGTCAGAGTTACAGGATCGAACGTGGTTTCCAGTATGGAGGTCCGGCCGGTCCAGCCGAAGATATTGAAACCATGTAATTTCTGTGTTTCATTCCACTGCTATAGATTGTTAATGGCAGTTTCCTCGACGATGGCACCATTTGGATTTTCGACAGATTGAAAATTCCTGTGCTACGTTTTCTGCAGCATGTCGTGCCTTAAACAGGCCTGAAGAGCATGGGTTTACGATATTCTTTCACATTAACCCTATCTTGCAGGCATATACCTATGTTGGGATTTCGTTATATATTACTCCGCCTCTTATTTATTTGGCAGTAACAGCGGAAGATCTGGGAAAAAAATTATGTACTTGAATGAAGAATATGAATATGAATTTTCGAAGTTCTTATCTGAATTCTGCTCTCGTGTTCCGAACATGATAGAACGTTTGTTGATTCATGGGTGGACATAGTTTGAGCTACTGTTTCCTACTCTTTAAAATATTTCTTTGTTCAAATTCGCTCTGTAAAATTGCTCTATAAATTATTTCTTTGTTCGAATTCGCTATGTAAAATTGCGAGTACAGTATTGGATTGGAAATGTAATGATTGAATTACTTTATGGTTTTAAATGTAAAGTTGAATTTCACAGTGAAACTACGTTGGTTTTTCCGCCAATTTCTAAACAAATCTCTCACCACAAAAACCTATCAAATTTCAAAATTATTGCATAATCAGCGTTTTATTAGAAATACCTATTCAGATGCTATCAAAACCAGTGTGAAATAAAGCTTGGTTTTAGATATCACCGGCACACACATTCATAGCCATTCAAAGTTTCTTTCATATCCGTCCAAAGGAGGGAGACCCACCCATATTTCAAAACTCAGCTGCTTCAAAATGATGTTATTATAACTCAGCTGTTTCAAAATGATGTTATTATATCCAATCTTATCAAAACAAACACAAACATGTTATTAACAGCTTTAAAACAAAACAAAGTGCATATATATATATATACATTCAAAGGCCTACATCTATATATATATATATATATATATATATATAATTACACCCAAAGGCCTACATCTATTGATAATGGGCACATTTAATGATCTTTTAATCATAAATTTCAATCTTATGGTTATGAATTGAAGATGTTAGCATATTCTTAGTAGTCCTTTCAAATCAATGAACCATATTTCATGTTCATAACTTTCTAGCATTTTTAAAAGCTTGGTTAACCTGTTTACTTTTTAACATTTACTTAATATGATTAAGAAATTACTGTGTGACCATCTAATGCCATGTTCATATTCTTCGTTTGATATTCTTGATATTCTTTGTTTAATCTTACCGGCCGTAAGCCTTTGGGTGGCTGTGCTAGTAAAATGGTATTGCGATTTTTTTTGGCGACATTATGTTAAATTTAGTGGGGTAGTATATGGTTTTATGTATGGGATTAAGGTTAAAAATTATTAAAAAACATACAAATATATTGGAGGTAGCCTTAGTGATTGGCGAATAACTCATCTTCCTTAGACTTAAGGAAATAGATTCATGGTCCAAGTCCTAGTTCAAGTCCTAGAGATATATGACACGATTGAAAGTCTACCCCCTTTCAAAGTTTTGCTTGATTAATGGTGATGAGTCAACTTGCAATGGAATCGGGAGATGATTTCTTAACTATCCATTGACAAATGAATTATGATATGTTTTACCATACCGATTGAGAAATGAATTATGTTAGGTTTTACCAACTTCGAGGAAAAGTGGACTACAAAATTCTTGGGCACTAGATCATTGTATAGAGAATTGTATAATAAATGGGATGGAAAAGTCTTTACAAGAAAATGTTATTTCAACCTTGAATTATAATGCGATAAATTATGTATTATTTGTATGTCAAGGTTAATGTGACAGGAGTGGAGTCATGTGCGTTGAGTTATAATAATTAGATGTTATAAAAATGTGAAATGCATTGTAATCCATGTCAGTTGAATTATAATGATCGTATGTTATAAAAGTGTGAAATGCATTGTAAATATCCCTAGTGTGGCTCTTAAGGCAAAGGCCAACTAGTGGATCGTTATGCATCCCCATATTGGAATAGCATTATGGCGTGATTGTTAAGTTTTCCATGTTGTACTTATGTTATGCAAGGCATATGTAAAAGGAAATGTATTAACATAATATCCATCAAAATGGTTTCTTGAGGGAGAAACAAGTGGGCCATGATACCATAAGATGGGAACAAGAAACAAGGAGCATGGGTGATTTGACTTGATACATGTCCGATGGGAAGTACAACCTTTCTTGTCCACGCTTCCTTACAAGCTTTCCCATCTATCTATGACTTGTGTTGTTCTTTGACATTTTCCCTACGCTTTTTAAGAATGATGTATTCTCCATACAAATAATTTACGGCTTGGGGAAAAACATTATTTATCCTCATTCATAGAGCATTCTTTTACACTCCATTGAGCATTCCTCTTCCATTGGCATTTTCCCTTGGTTATGAAGGAACTTGTATGAATCCCATGGTTGTTATGCATGTAATGACTAAGAGAATCCCATGCAGTCGTGGATGGTAAGAGATTGTTGAGGTTGAGGGATCTATGGTGAATATGAAGTGAAATGGGATGGTTTTGAGGGAAAATCCATACATGTAATATTGTAGTGTCCCATATGGCTAGTATAGTTTTGTGACACCCGAGTAGGGTGATTGGTGAGGGATTATGTATGCCAAACTTATATGTTATGGACTTAGTTGGATCGCTTGACTTGTGAACAAACACACATGCACATATTAAATATATGATTGCATCTCTGGTTATGTATGCTTATATGTTGGATTATGATCCATTTGATGAAACATGATTTTCGTGATTAAGTATGCTTAACCTTGTAATGAATAAGATATGGAAGGTAGCTTGGCTGCTTGTCGACATGGATGCTCTAATTTACCCAGATCTACCCAGATCATAAATAATTGGAAGTCAAAAGACTATGGAATTCATGTACACATTTGGGTAAAATGTGATTAATTTAATTCATTATGAATTTTAAATCGATGATCCTAATCCATGTAATTATGATGTGTGAAGGTCTGGGGAAACACAACCTTGCCAACATTTTAATCAAATAGGTATGAGCTCACAACCGATACTTTGAGGGAAATGTGGAGTTTAAGGAAGATTAGATGAGAATCCACGGAGTTTATGAAAATAAGTCCTAAATCCATGGAAGGTCAAGATATAGAGTCTTGTATCTATTAAAAAATATTAGAGTGTCGAGTCCTAAATATTTGGAAGATCAAGATGTGGAGTCTTGGATCTATAGAATAGATTAGGGTGTGTAGTCCTGAATCTACTAGGGCATGGACTCCTCAGTACAAAGTAAGGACACATAGGGCTAATAAGTATAGAGAGGCATGTCATAGGGGTGCGAAATCCCTATTCTCGAACATAAAATCACCACTCATGGGAGTAAATAAACCACGTAATCCAACTTAGGTTAAACCTTGGATTAATTTAATTCCATATTTACCCACTTTTGAGGGGTTTTAAAATTTAATTTTTTCTTAATAAAAGGGTGAAATAATTGAAGAAACAATAATGAGAAATAATCTAAAAGTGAGACATGGGGGTGATGAATATTAGGTTACACTACAAGGAGAACACCTTCTAGCAAAGGTTTTTACGGAACCCTACCAAAACATTTATCCCTTATATGTTTATGGCAAAGGTTTTTGTGGTGGTTTTAACACCGGTGTGCCTAATCAACTGTGCGCACCAATACGCCTAAGTCGACCATGCACACCGATGCTCCTAAGTCGACCGTGCACACTGGTGTTCTTACAAAATATAACGCCTCGATGCTTAACAAATAAAGTGCACCAATAACCACTATTAATATAAAATACTAAAATATTTTCGGTGCTCCGCCAATAAAAAAGTGCATCGGTGCTCCACCAATAATAAATGGCGTCGATGCTCCAAAACATAATGCCCTGCTGCTTCCGATAACTGTTATTAATACAAAATACTAAAATCTTGTTTTTTTATTTTATAAGAAATAAAATGTATCACGGTGCTCCCAATTAACAAAGCACTCTGATGCTCCCCCAATAGCAAAGCGCATGATTCTTACCCAATAACAAAACGCCTAGTTTTCCCCTAATAACAAAGCACACTGGTACTCATATAACAAATGCACCGAAAAAAATGATTTTTAAACAAAAACAATTAATTTAAAAACCATAAACCTTCCACGGTGCGCTTAGAAACCAATACATCCCTAGTGTGTTCTAGTAAAAAACACACACCAATGCATATTACTATCGAGTGCACCATTAAAGGGTAAAATAAAACAAAATTATCAAATCAAATCAATGCGCCAAAATATACAGTGAAAAAATGAGAGAGAATTTTATATTTTCAAAATGTATGTGTTTATAAATGAAAACCCTAATCATTACTTCATTCTTTTTCCAAAATTTAGAGGGGAGATTTGTGGAAGAGAGATTTACAAGAAAATTCTTTGGAGTGGGTATATTTTTTTGAAGAGCCAAATTTAGATACAAATTTTCATAGGAGAAATTTTAGGTATGCGATTTTATTCTATTCATCATCTTAATATTTCCCCTATTTGATTCAAACAAATTTCAATGCATTATAAAAAAAATAAAAAGGTTTCATAGTTACATTAAGTATTGGAAGCCCTAGCTTTCTGGTTGTTTCTCTCTATATTTCACAAGTAATTTTTTTTTAAGAAATCAAATTTTATAGGGTTTATTTACTTGTATATGGGGAATTTGGTATCTGTTGCAATGGGATCACTCATTGCATTGGATCCCAAACTCTGTCGCTGCCAGTTTTTTTTTAGAAAGACACTTATGCGGTTCGCGGAGCACATTGTACAATAATAGCAAATCGGTGCACATGTGTTGGAGTTACTTCACACACAACTAGGATTTTTTTTTCCTAAGGTTATTCCTTGTTTATTATTCATAATTAGTCATTATCCAGTATCCTATATTTTAGGGGAGAATATTCCACATGGAGAATATTCTCTTTCAGTTGACACTTCAGTTTCACTAGTTGAGTTGAGTTTAGATGTTGCATTGGGATCATCACCATGCTAATTTGACCTTGCCTTGGTATCATCACCAGAGTGGCTCATTAGCCTTGATTGCCTGAGTTAACTCCTCACTACTCTATGTTTAGTCAGTTAACTGAAGACTAGTTGACTAGTTAACTCAACTGGGTGGTAGTTCACTCCCGTAACTGCCTGAGAGACTAGAATAGGTGGAAGTTCACTCTCGTAACTGCTGGTGTGTGTCCAGATCACTCTATACCACCACTATGGTGCATTGGTTCACCTCAAGTCGAACTCATTGAGATATACAAAGTATATCATGTGTAAATTATTCATTATTCATAACGGTTAATGAAAATTCTTCCATTCTTTCTCTCCTTCTTCTTCTTTCTCCAATTCTCTATGCAAATGTGTGTATTGTTATTTAGCTAGATCTATTCTGTGCAAGTTCAACAAATTTACATGGTATCATAACCGACGGAATGCTAAGAAAAATCTACACCAAAAGTTTTTGCAAGTACAAAAGATTGAAGATAGCAGAAAGATGGAATTCCAAAAAGAATTCATTCTTACACCTCACAACTATTTTGCATGGAAGGAGAAAATAGCCATACATCTCCGATCTAGAGGGTTGTATAGGTTAACCATGAATATAGATACAGAACTGACATTATCCATAGAAAAATCCAAGTACTTAAATCGCATAGATGAGGCACTCGGAACAATTTCCAGTCTTATCTCTCCCGATCTCCTTTTTCACATATCTTCATGTAAGACTCCCAATCAAGCCTGGAAAATCTTGGAAGGGCTCTTTGGAAAATAGGATGAGATGACAGGACACATGTTGGAGGTGGAGCTTCTCACATTGGATCCAAAAATCTTCAACAATATCCAAGATTTCTTTACAAAATTCAAGGATTTACTGTCGCAACTCAAAGCTTGCGGGGTTGATAAATTGGTGGAGGAGAAACAAATGGTTCTCACCATTATCTCCAAGCTTGGTATTGAATTTTCTGTATTCGTATCTACATTCCATACTGTTAGATTTGCCTCTGGAGCCACCTGGAAGATGCCTTCTCTTGAGGAATTTATCGAATCCTTGACACAAGAGAAAACCAAGCTCATCAACATGGGCACAATCAAAGGCCCAAGGGAACATGCACTCATTGTGCATGATGGCAGCCACAAATATCATAAATCTAAAGATAAATATAAGAAAAAATATCATGCACATATGAAGAAGTTAGGGTACATAAAACCCTTCACCGATGCCTTCGGATCCAAAGGAGAAAATTAGGGAAGAAAAGGAGAGAAATGCACATACTGTCACAAGGGATTCCATTCGGAATCCGCATGCATGAAAAAAAAAATAATTCTAATGTCTTAAATACTTCAGAAAAACAACCTTGGATATCGCATCCCCGAGGGTTCCAAGAAGAATAAGCCAGAAGATCCAAATTCCAAGAAAGGAAATTCTAGCCATGCCGTGATTGTAATCAACTCCTCTCTCGATGCTTGGATCGTTGATTCAGGAGCATCACATCATATGGCTACATCAGAAGCAGTCTATTCTTATTTGGATGCATGCAAAGGTCCTCCTATTTTGATGGGGGACAACTCTTCTGTCAAAGTCACTGGCAAAGGAAGGATTGAACTCACCAACAGAAGCTTCGAGAATGTGTTGCATGTTCCCAAGATTTCTGTCAACCTTCTCTCTGTGTATCAGATGAAAAATTCTGACACCAGAAAGAAAGTCGTATTCACACCAAATGTCATGGACATCTACAACATGCAAACCAACTCCATGGTTTCTACCGGTGACGTAAATCATCAGTCTAGATTGTATACATTTTCTGAATTCATTGAACCTGATTCTGCTTTACTGCTTACTCATGCTGATGAAAGTACCAGGATATGGCACAAAAGATTTGGACATTTGAATTTTAGATACATGCAACAACTTAGCAAGCAAATATTAGTTGATGGTCTACCAGACATCCATTTCTCCAAGGGAGTATGTGAGGGATGTGTTCTCGGAAAACACTCTCAAGAAAAATCCGACAAGGGAAAGTCTCAACGAGCTTCCACACCTTTAGATATGATCCACAGTGACCTCATGGGTCCTTTTCCACATCCATTGATCAACAAAGTGAGGTTTTTTCTCATTTTTTTTGACAATTTCTCACGTTTTACATGGATCTACTTTCTCAGGAAAAAATCCGAGGTCTTTCAACACCTCAAAGATTTCAAAGCTTTGGTTGAGACACAGTCTGGAAAGAAGATCAAAGTCCTCTAAATTGATAACAGTGGAGAGTATGTAAATCATGAGATCCATAATATTTTCCATGAGGCAGGGATTCAGTTGCAACATACAGTTCCCTACACTCTACAACAAAACGGAGTTGCTGAGCGGAAAAACAGATCTCTAAAGGAGATGGCATCTTGGATGTTGCATGCAAAGTCTCTACCATAGAGACTATGGGCCGAAGCACTTAATTGTGCAACATACATCCAAAACAAATCTCCTCATAGATATGTCAAGGATAAGAGCCCCTACGAGGCTTGGAGCAGCCTCAAACCAGAAGTGACCCACTTTCGCATTTTTGGTTCACGTGCATGGGCCCAGATTCCCTCTCAAAAGAGGACGACACTTGATCCATAGAGCAATGAGTGCATTTTTATTGGATACCCCGATGGTGTGAAGGGATATCGGCTTATTGATCTTTCCTCAGACCAGCTCATCATTGAGCGTAGTGTCCAATTTTACCTCAACATCTACATGCAGACACCTTCACTCTTCCACCTGTCCGAGATGATAAGCATGCATATGCCAACTCTTCTTCAGATGAGAGTTTTGATTTAGAGGACTCAGATGATTCAGATTCAGATTCAGAGTTAGCACAGTTAGATGTAGAGTCAGAGCATCTAGATGCAGTTGCATAGCTAGAGCAGAGGCCCAAGTGGGCACATACTACTCTTCATGATGCAGGAGATGTCATAGGTGATCCAACCGATACTAGGAGGAATCGATATGATTTCGAGGAGCCTCCTGTTGCACCCACTGCCACTGAGCGATTTCCCTCCAGGCATCTTTTCTTGGTTCAGTCTTCCGATCCACAGTCTTATGGCGAGGCTGCTAGAAATCCCTTTTGGGAATCTGCCATGCAGGAGGAGTACAAATCCCTCCTTGAGAACCAGACTTGGGATCTGGTTCCCCTTTCTTCTGGGAGGAAAATTGTCAGATGCAGATGGGTCTACAGGACCAAGAGTGCAGCGGATGGAAATATCAACAAATACAAAGCTAGGCTTGTTGCCAAAGGCTTTCAACAAGTTCATGGTATTGACTATGATGAGACCTTCGCTCCAGTAGTGAAGATGGATTCCATTCGATTGACCCTTGTCATTGCGGCAACCAAGGGATGGGAAGTCCATCAAATGGACGTGAAGAATGCATTTCTTCACGGTGATATCTCTGAGGAGATATACATGGAGAAGCCCCAGGGATTTATGTAGGACTCATATTTGGTCTGTCGACTGAAGAAGTCACTGTATGGCCTCAAGTAGGCTCTGAGGGCATGGACTGCCAAGATGGACTCCTACCTGTTGTCACAAAACTTTGTACATTGTAAATCAGACCCGAATGTCTACATGCTCAGGATGGTTGATTCACTTCTACTTTTAGTTCTATATGTTGATGATTTGCTGATCACCGGGTGCTCCACTTCACCGATTGTTGTAGTCAAGAGGATTCTACATGACATGTTTTTGATGATAGACATGGGTCCGCTACACTTCTTCCTTGGACTTGAGATTAGTCATGATGCATCAGGAATCAAAATGTATCAAGCCAAGTATGCATGAGATCTCCTTGAGAGATTTCACATGACAGACTGCAAGTCTTCTCCAACTCCTTTCCTACCAGGAGTCAAACTTGAGTATGGTGGGGAGACTCCACTGGTTGACAACACACTGTATAGACAGCTAGTGGGGATCTTGTTGTATCTCACACACTCCAGACCATACCTCTCATATGCAGTTGGCACAATTTCTAGGTTCATGCAGGAGTTGCATGAGCTACATTGGAAAGCTGCAAAGTGTATCCTTCAATACATACAGGCACCATCACCCTTGGGATTCATTATGCAACATACTCTACATCAGATCTCATGGGTTTACTGATTCCAACTGGGTTGGCAATAGCATTGATCGCAAGTCCACATCTGGTTACTCACTCAGTTTTGGTTCTGGGCCTATCTGTTGGTCGAGAAAGAAGCAAGCTGCCATTTCTCTATCTTCAACCGAGGCAAATTACAGAGGGGTAGTTAACATAACCATTCAAGCTATGTGGCTACAACATTTTATCACTGAGTTGGGCATTCATTTTCATCGGTCGATCGTCATCTAGTGTGACAACCAGAGCACTCTGAAGTTCTGCAGAGATCCAGTTCAGAGGCAGCAGACGAAGCACATCGAGATCCACATTCACTACATCCGAGACTTAGTACATGAGGGGATCATTGACTTACATTTCTGTCCTTTAGCAGAATAGACGATAGAAATTTTCACCAATACCTTCACTGAGAAGAAATTCCATTCTCTACGAGGTCGTCTTGGAGTGAAAGACACAATTGCCTAGAAACTGTAGTTCTTCTTTTTACATACATTGTACCTTGAGGGGGGGTTTTTACCATGAGGTTTTCCCTCTTTCCTCACTTTATTTTTAGTGTATCTTTTGTACTTGGGTACCTAACATGGCCTTGTTGCTGGGACCCAATCTTTATTTTCACCATAGTGATGTTTAGGGGGGGTGTTGGAGTTACTTCACACACCCTAGGATTTATTTTTCCTAAGGTTATTCCTTTTTTATTATTCATAATTAGTCATTATTCAGTATCCTATATTTTAGGGGAGAATATTCCACCTGGAGAATATTCTCTTTCAGTTGACACTTCAGTTTGACTAGTTGAGTTGAGTTTAGATGTTGCATTAGGATCATCACCATGCAACATTGGGATCATCACCATGCTAATTCCCTTGGTATCATCACTAGAGTGGCACATTAGCCTTGATTCCATGAGTTAAATCCTCACTACTCTATGTTCATTCAGTTAACTAAATACTAGTTCACTAGTTAACTCAACTAGGTGGCAGTTCACTCCTGTAACTGCCCGAGAGACTAGAATAGGTGGCAGTTCACTCCCGTAACTGCTGGTGTGTGTCCAGATCACTCTAGACCACCACTATGGTGCATTGGTTCACCTCAAGTTGAACTCATTGAGATATACAGAGTATATCATGTGTAAATTATTCATTATTCATAATGGTTAATGAGAATTATTCCATTCTTTCTCTCCTTCTTCTTCTTTCTCCAATTCTCTCTGCAAATGTGTGTATTATTGTTTAGCTAGATCTATTCTGTGCAGGTTCAACACATTTACAACATGTTCATGTCAACAAAACCAATTCTCCTAAGTCGACCGCATGCACTAATGCTCTTCCTAATAACAAAGTGCATCGGTGATCCAAAACATATCACTCTGATGTTTCCAATAACCGCTATTAATACAAAATACTAAAATTTTGTTTTTTATTTTATAAGAAATAAAATGCATTGCATTGCTCCCAAATAACAAAGTGAATTGGTGCTCCCTCAATAACAAAGAGCACCGGTGCTCTCAGAATAACAAAGCGCAATGGTGCTCTCCCAATAACAAAGCACACCAATGCTCATTTTTCTGTCAATAGCAACATAGAGTTTAAAATAAAAATGACTTTATTCACATGTTCGAAAGTGTGAAATAAACAATAATGAGGCACCAATGCTTCGATTAATTTATAAATCACCGATGCTTTTATTAATTAATAGAGCATCGATGCTTCTATTAATTTATAGAGAACCGATTCTTCTATTAATTAATAGAGCATTGGTGCTTCTATTAATCCCTTTTTATAAAAAAAAATGTATTTTTTTATATCTAATGATTCTTGTCTTTTTTTGATATAATATGGCTGATAGAAGTTCAAGGAAAAGAACTTATTGCAGTGAGCACAATGGCATCTCATCCCAACAAGAGAATAAGGCAAGTTATTTAAGTTGTATTAAAAAATTAGTATCTTTGAATTATCTGTAGGTTTAAATTAATGATTTGTGTTGGTTAAGACATGCCATGGAAATTCCAAGGGAAAAATAAGGGAAAAATCAATACATTCCAGTGGGGGTGTCCAAAAATGCATAGAAGTTAAAATAAATGACCATAATTACATCATGGAAGGAGCCATCCTAACAATTACAATTTACATAAGAGGCATGCAATCATTCATTTATTCTTTTATGTACATTGAATTTAAGTATACCATGAAATGCTAATTGATCTGGATTTAGGAGCATAATGAACTTATTAATAGACTAAATACAATAAACATGGAGATATGAAGAATAACACAGATATCCAGTGAACAATATCTTCTATTGAATAATGAAATAGGCTGAAACTGTAAAACTGCAGAACTGAAACACTTGCTCGAATGGTGGTAGTTATCTCTGAGAAGAGATGTGGTTGCTGCATGCATCTATCTGAGCAGAATGAATTACAATGAGGCTCTAGAGGCCTTTTAGATATTACTCATGAATGCCAAAACCATAGACATCCAAAAACATAACCTTAGGAGGTGAAACATCAAAAGTCATGTGGGCCCCTATGGGTAAGTTGGTACCTCAACTTCCTGGGGTTTTAAACTTTGCATACGACCTACATTTTAGGTGCCTGATAGCCTGTTGGAAAGGTATTTCAGAGAACTACACATTCCTCCGTCAAAATCTGACTCCGTCTACAGTTTGACTATGGTGAGCCAAAAAAACATTGTTTAGGCCTCCAAAACGGCCTTGGAAGTAAAGCAAGATGTGCTGACATGAAAACATACAAAATAAGCCAGTTGGATTAGGTGTGAGGCCACCATTATCCACCTGGAATATGTGTAAGGATTTAGACAGCCCCATAAATGTAGAACCCACAATTACAAAGAAGTACATAAGAACGTGGTGAACTAAAAATGGACAATAAGAGCCAGTTGGAATAGGTGGGTGGCCGCCATTAGCCAATTGGATAAATCCTCCCCCCTTAAGAATAAATGGTATCCATTGCATTGAGTTCCCCCATCAGGTGAGGAAACTTCTGTTGGATTTGGCCCCAGGTGAGCCACTTTCCTTGGTGTGGGAGTTTCCCTACCTTGACAACCTAATAAATTTGGATCCTTTACTGGCAAGTGCCTTTGACTTGTGTGTGCACTATCTGATCAGTGGATTCTTGTTCCATTTAGTCAGGGTTGATATCTATGGGTTTCAGTTGTTCTGCGATCTCTGAGGTGTCCAATAATTGTGGAAAATATGGTCGAAGGAGGTCCATGTTGAACACTGAGTGTAGGCCAAGGAAGGGGGGAGTGCTGAGCTCAAAAGCATTGCTACCCATGACCTTGGTGATAGTGTAAGGCCCATAGAGAAGTGGGTGGAGCTTTCGATGGGGCCCTGTGAGATGCTCCTTCTACAAATGTAACCAGACTTTGTCTCCAAACTAAAACTAGTGTGGTACCCTATGTTGATTATGGAATTGCTTGTACTTAGCATTGGATTTTTGAAAAATCTCGTGGACCTGTTGGAGTATGTACTGAATTCTCTCAATGAATATGGTATCTTTTTCGATCACAAATTGATCATAGGAAGAGTCTATCTGTGTGGTGGCAAGAGGAAGTGCAACATTAATGGGTCCCAAGGGTTGGAATCCCAGCCCCACCTGAAATGGGCTATGGCAGGTGGAGCTATGGAGAGCCCTATTGTAACTGTGTTGAACATAGGGGAGACTCCCGTCGCATGTATGTGGATTCTTAGAGTTGTACATGCACATGATGTGCATAATCATCCACTGATGACCTCTGTTTGGCCATCTGTTTGGGGGTGGAAAACAATGGATTTTGTGAGCTTGGTGTCCAACAATGACCAGAGACTCAACCAAAATGTGCTGAGGAACTTGTTGCCCCGGTCAGAGATGATGGTTTGTGGTATCCCAAAGTGGACCCACACTTGTTTGAAGAAGATATTGGTAGTATCTGTCACTGTGATATTTTTATTGCAGGCTATGAGGATGGCCATCTTTGAAAACCAATCAACGACCACAAATACATAGTCATTTCCTTTCTTGGTGGATGGAAGGTCAGACATGTAATCCATTGAGATGGATTCCCAAGGTTTCTCGAGAGTAGGAAGAGGGGTGTATAAGCCTTGCTTCTTTATGGTTGGCTTGGAAATGACACATGAAGTGCAAGATCGGATATAATTGCTGAGGTCCTGTCGAATTTTTGGCCAATAAAAATGTTTATGAAGAACGACCAAAATTTTCTCCATGTCAAAATGTCCTGCCATCCTAATGTAGTGGGTTTCCCAAATCATCTTTTCACGCTCGGTTGTGGGAACATAGAGATGGCCCAGGTGGCATAATATTCCATCCTGAATGTGAAAATTGGTGACAGTCGCACCTGTACCCAAGAGCTGATAGGTGGTGGCAAAGTCTGGATATTGCTGATAAAGTTGGGGCCACTATGATGCTTCATGTCCACAGGAATGGATCACAATGGTGAGTGCAGCTACATGAATGGATAAAAATGGTGAGTACAACCACATGAGGTCTACTGAGGCAGTCAATGGCACGATTTGAGATACATGTATTATATTTGATGTTGAGATGGAACTGTTGTAGGTAGGTGGACCACTTCTGATGGTGGTTGTTCTACAATTTCCCATGTGTCTATATGAACTGCAAAGGCTTATTATCAGTGTGTATGATTGTCTCCTTTCCCAGAATGTAATGTTTCCATTGACAACAAGCTTGTACAATGGAATACATTTCCTTGTCATAGGTGGGGAATTTTTGGACAGTATCTGAGAGCATATCACTATGGTATGCCACCAGATGATCGTGTTGAGTGAGAAATACACTCACAACACAGTGAGATGCATCAGTCTCAATCTTGAATGGTTGGTGCAGATCGGGAAAGGAGAGTACTGGAGTTGAGCACAAGTGATACTTCATATCATTAAATGCTCATTGTTGTTCCTTCCCCCACACAAACTTGGTCCTGCCACCACCTTTGGTCACCTAGTTGAGGGCCCATGCAATATGGGAGAATCCCAACATGAACTGTCAGTAGAAGTTGGCTAGTCCCAAGAAGCTCTGATGCTCGGTTAGTGTGGTTAAGGTTGTCCAGTGACAGATGACTTGGTTCTTATCTAGATAAACATGTAACCCATGCTCATCAATAATGTAGCCCAAGTATCAGACCTTGTTCATGCCAAAATAACATTTTTCCAAGTTGGCATATAGATTGTGCTGCCACATAGTGCTCAAAACCTGTTGAATATGCCGCATGTGCTCCTCCCACATTCTGATGAAGATGAGAATGCCATCCAAATATACCACCACAAAGGAGTTGGTGAAGGGTCTCAATACATCAACCATCAACGTCATGAAAGTGGTTGGTGCATTTGTTAAGCCAAAGGGCATGACTAGCCATTCAAAGAGACCTTCTTTAGACTTGAAGGTTGTCTTCCATACATTAGTTGGTTCAATGGGAACCTGGTGGTAGCCATACTTAAGGTCAATATTGCTGAAGAAATTTCCCCCCTTGAGTTGGTTAAGAAGGTCATCAATCCTGGGAATGGGGTACTGATTCCTAATCATGATTTTGTTTAAGGATATGTAATCAATGCAGAGTCACCAAGTCCTATCCTTATTCTACACTAGTACCATTGATCTTCCACAAGGGGATGAGATGGGTATGATGTTCCCCTTTTGGAGAAACTCTTAGATCTGATGCCCAATTTCATCATTTTCCATTAGCGACTGACAATAGACTAGTTCATTAGGTAGAGGTGCGTTGGGGGTCATATCAATTGGATGCTTGAATTGGCAGTGTGTTGGTACCCCTATAGGTGAGGAGAAGATGTCTTTGTATTCTTACATGATCCCATCCACTTGATTTTTATATAAAGAGAGGTTCTATGTAGAGGCCTCCGATGTGGATATGACCTTCTGCTTAGTGTGAGAATGGATCACAAAGAAGACAAACTTCCCAGTTTGTGAAATGACATTGCTGCATTGCTTAGCAAATATTAAAGAAATAGCAGTAGGCGACGCTACCTATGGTATCCTATACAACTGTCTACCCAAAGTAATAATAACATTGGGGGGTCTAGACTCATACACAACATGACGCTTCCTCAAATATTATTTTCCTAAAATAACATCAAAAAATTCAAGGGGATAAATATCACACAATACCTCATCTTTGAAAGGCTTGATGCCGTAGGGAAGATGACATTGTTGGTTTCCACAAGGATCTCTTCCTTGGCGAAGCCAGTCGATGGTGTAGGGTTGCAAGTGCGATGTCATATGACTACCTCTGTCGACAATGAAATGAAGTGGGGCCCCCTTTACCCACATCTGTGAGTGAAAGGAGGAGTTACCCTTCCTCTGGTTATTCTGGTTCACTTGACCGGAATTTGGTGGTAGCGACAGTGGCACTAGTTTCAACATCGATAATCTGCTTCCCTTCTTCACTATTTGATTCTAAATCATAATCGACCTTTGACTCGGAAGCCTTCAGTTCGGCTATGGGTGACTGCTTGGAGAGACATTCTTCGATGTTGTGCCAAGGGATTTTATGGTACTCACACCATTTTCTCGTGTATTTCTTCGTCTTCTCATTTCCCCTCTTGTGTTGTGGCTTGGACTAGTTGTCCTGAGGGTGGCCATATTGACTTGGTCCCTTACTGTGTGGGTTGGGGCCGCCTTTGTTCTTCTTTGGCTGTGAGGGGTTTTCATATCCGAACTCTTGCCTTTTCTGCTTAAATTTTTGCTCTATCTTGACAATGTATCTATGAGTCGTGCCCAATGAGGCAATGTCCAGAAACTCCATTTCTGTTTGAGTGTATCTATACAAACACCCGTGGTATTTTAGCACTAGATGGTGCCCAGAGTCTTTGATACCCAATTTGGTGCACAAGGTATGGAAAATATTGGTGAAATCTGGTAATGTCTGGTCCCTTTCTTGACGTAGGGTGGTACATCTGGTGTACTAGTCCTCATAGATTCCAACAGGATAGTATTGTTCTTTAATGGCATCCCGAAAGAAATCCCATGTAGGGGCCACTACAAACATTGCAAATTCCTCTACGACCTTTTTCTCAGAGTAAGTATCCCACTAGTATTTAACATGGGGAACAACCTTGAGGAGTGAAAACGTGATATTTTCCCTATTGGAAAATTTGTGGACCAAAAAATACCCTTCGAGCAGATTCAACCATTTATCTACATCATCCACATATATCAATCCTTCAAATAATGGAATATCAAAATTTACTTGTACCTTGAAGGGGGTTGCATGGCTATTTTATGAAGATGCTTCTCATGTGGGAAGCCATCGAAGCATCTACGCGAAGTTTTCCATCATTTCGTTCCTTTGTCGTGCGAGGGCTTCCTCGAGCAACATTTTAATAGGATCTCCTACTCCATAATATTTATTTTCGTCCCCAATGGGTTTTTGTTGGGCTCGGTGCAGTTGATCTTGCAATGGCTCGATTGGTTCGAGTCCCAACTTCTTGTACCCAGATTTTGTTGGGGACATGCACGAAGAAAAATAAATGAAGAGAAGACCGCTCTGATACCACTGATCCGGATTTAGGAGCAGAATGAATTGATTAAATGACTGAATACAATAAACACGGAGATATGAAGAATAACATAGATGTCTAGTGAAAAATATCTTCTATTAAATAATGAAATAGGTTGAAATTGTAAAATTGCAGAACTGAAACACTTTCTCAAATGGTGGTAGCTATCTCTGAGAAGAGATGTGGCTACTACGTGCATTCCTCTAGTAGAATGAATTACAATGAGGCTCTAGAGGCCTTTTTGATATTACTCATGAATGCCAAAACCCTAGACATCCAAAAACTTAACCCTAGGAGGTGAAATGTCAAAAGTCATGTGGGCCCCTATCGGTAAGTTGGTACCTCAACTTCATGGGGTCGTAACTTTTGCATATGACCTCCATTTTAGGCACGTGATAGCCCGTTGGAAAGGTCTTTAAGAGAAATACACATTTCGTCGTCAAACTCTGATTCCATCAATAGTTTGGTTGTGGCGAGCCAAAAAAACATTATTTAGGCCTCCAAAATGGCCCTGGAAGTACAAGAAGATGTGATGACATGAAAACATACAAAACAATCTAGTTGGATTAGGTGAGAGGCCACCATTATCCACCTGGAGGATGTGTAGGTCTTCAGACAATCCTAGAAGTGTAGAACCCACAATTACAAAGAAGTACATAAGAACGTGTTGAACTAAAAATGGACAAGAGGAGCCAGTTGGAATAGGTGGGTGGCCACCAATATCCAACTGGATCACTAATTTTCAATTGTTTTGTTGTAGAAAAGAAAAGAAAAAAAAAAACCCATTAAGCACATAAGACATGATGACGAAGAATAAAACAGTTGATCACAAAGTTTGTGAGTAGTTACTTTTTCGATCTTAGAATTTCATCGTTGTTATGATATTTATATTTAAATAATTAATATACACTCATCCATAGATGTCTTCTAATAGGTGCTAATATACAAAGAAGAGACAACTAAAAAATTGATAGACATTGGGTTAAGTATGGGTTGTGTGTATGTGTTGAAGTATTAAGGTTTAATTGAACAATTTCTAAGTAGCTATGTTGTTTAACTTCCCTTGTTTTATAATTAATGGAACAAAAAGAACCTTTATATTAATTATATCGATTGTGCTTTGTCATAACATATTAAACATGCAAGAAACAAAGTATGGAGTGTATCCAACATAAGATATTTTGAGATATGGCATGAAGCATGGATTCAAAATAATGTGTATTGTTTATGAAAAATCGTTGCTATGGTACACTTTTTGATCTACTCACTCAAGCATATTCTGCTATATATATAAATGTAGATATATTTATTACACTTTATTTCTATGTTTGTAGATGGAACATGAAGAGGTGGAACATAAAAAATAAGCCGACCAAGAATACATTAGGTTAAATAACCAAAGTACAATATCACCTACAAGTGATAAATAAATGAGGCATGCATGCAACTTGAGTGATGATAACATTTCAAGCGATGTCGAATGAGAATCAATATAATTGAATGCTACAACAAGTTGTATGTTTTGGAATATTTGTCTGTGAAAACCAGAGATTTTGTTTAATGTACTCGACATATTGTCCCAAATGCATGAGGACATGTTACCAATGAGTGTAACAATTACATATTGGTTTCATTTTGATTATTGTGGATCTTCACATTGTCCCATTTTGTATGACTATGGGTCATTTATTCATATATAATAAAATGTGTTTCTTATTTTAATGCATTGCCTAATGTTGTAAAATGTTGTGTTATTGATTAATTAATACATGGATGATTTACATAGTTACAAATGATAGAGGTGTAATCTATTGGATATTATATTGATGAAATCATTATATCAAAACACAATAACAAAAATTTAAAAATCAATATTATTATAAAAAATATTTGATTTTGATACGATTAATTTAAAATTTGTTTAAAAAAACAATTAATAAAAATATATACATATCGGTGCACTGCATTCTTTTGAACTCACTAAACGATGCATTTTTATGAGTTATACACACTGGTGCTAAATTTTTTGAGAAAGAAACATTGTTTTAAATGACATAATGTACGATTATATTTTTATTGTTTCAATATATTTCAGTGTGCATGATTACAATACATACCAATGCATGCATAAACATAAAAAACACTAGTTCTTTTCATTTATGTGTGCGCACCGGTGCTTCTCATTTATGTGTGCACATTGGTGCTTCTAATTTATATGTGTGCATCGGTGCTTATAATTTATGTGTACGCACAAGTGCTTCTCATTTATTTATGTGCACCAATGTTTCTCTTTTATGTGTACGCACAAGTGCTTCTCATTTATTTATGTGCACCAGTGCTTCTCATTTATGTGTGCGCATCAATGCATTTTGACAATAAAAACACTTAAAAACAAAACCTTTTCTACAACCTCCACCTGCCTTATGTTTTTTAGTTATATGGAACATCTATTAAAACCTCCACTAAAACCTATGCAACCAATAGAGGAGGTTGTAGAGAAGGGTTTTTTGAAAGTTTTTCCAATTTTTGTAACACCAAAAACCTTCGTAAGAACATCCAGTAGAAGGTGTTCTCCTTTTAGTGTTAATTAAATATTTAGTTAAAAAGAGAAAAAATGTGGGAATGCCACCTCAGAGGGGGTGGTGAATAATACAAACTATTCTAATTTAAAAATAATAATAAAATAACTAATTTTTCATGAGAGGGTGGGGTGTCACCTATCTCAAGGCCTATAAATACAAAAGGACCCCATGGTATGAAGGGGGAAATGAAGGGAAGTAATTAGATGTCATCAAAATAATTCTAGAAACTCTAAATTATATATATAGGTTAGCTTGGCCTCATTGAGTAAGATCTGAGTGGTGTTGGAAGGAAGAGTGGATTATATTATTCCTTGTTCACTCTTCCTTAATTTTCCTATTATCTCTCTATCGTTGCATCTGGGTACTATTTGTGAGCTCTTATATCTCGGGGGTTCCGGGGGGAGATGTTCTCAAAGTTATCCATAGATAAGGTCGGGTGGTGAGACGGTTGGTCTATTAACTTGGAAAGTGGAGTGTTGCAGAGTTTGTATGTAGTTTTTGTGGTGAGATAATCCGGTTATTTTAGGTTGGAGTTGATGCAAAATTTGTTTGTAACTGATATAGGGAATTGATCTGTAAGTTTCAGGTAAAATTTCAATTATTTAACTTTGATATTTTATGTTATTTTATAAATTTGGAATGGTTTCTAATTACAACAAGATTGCTAGCTGAAAATGTTAACATCTTGGTTAATTATTGAGTTATGGATACAAGTTATTTTCGATAACATTTCAGGAATCTGGACAAGTTTATGGCTTTGCGGAAGAAGTCTTATGTAGGGTTAAAGAAAAATGATTTGTTGTTGAAGTTGAAAATTATTCTCTTCTATTTCTTCTCCTCATTCTATAGATTTCTTCATAGAAGTGGGAGTTAAAAGAGGGCCTACAAGATGATTCATGAAATTTGGTTAATGGATTTAATTAATTTTATTTATGTTGATCATAGAAGTTGTATTTAAAATGCATATGTCTTATTGTGTTGTTACTGAAGTTTGTTGGTCATTGTAGGCGTTACTGTCTATACCATATATTAGATTAGTTATGTAAACAAATTTTATAGAAGTAGTTTAGTTGTGATTTAAACAAATCCAGTTTTGGAATGTTTTTGTTTTGATTCAGTGAAAACATTGGGGTTATCCATACCAAAAGAACCTGTCATCCTCATTTTTAGTTCATAAATCACATTTTTAGAAGCTAAATCATTAATCTGGGCAATTTGCATAATTTACTTACACCTTGTGAAAATTGTATCATTGTCGGTTAAGGAAAGATGTTAGTTATTATCTACCCCTTTGTTATGTATCTCCCTTTTCTATCCTTCTTTCGTGAAAATACCCCTTCCTATTTTATTTTTCTCTTTCTTTGTTTCCTGGAAGTCGGAAGTTGCAACATTGTTGTTGCAACAACGTGATTTGTAGCATGGGTGTTGCAACAACAAGTGTTATGAAAATGGTGTTGTAGTAACGTGATTTGCAGTAGGGATGTTTGATCCAGGCGGATATCGGTGGCCACCCACCTTTTACAAATCGCTCAAAACAATTTTCTGGCAATTTTGGCAATTTACTATTTTTAGCAGTTTTAACTTTCGGGGCCATTTTGAGGGCCTAAATGAAGGTTTTTTCTGGATAAAGATTCCCAATGATAGACAAAGGCATAATTGAGCCCCAAAAATTAATTGCCTTTACAATACCTTTCCAACGGGCTATCGTGCGACTAAAACAAAGATCGTATGAAAAAATTATGACCCCGGGAAGTTGATGTACTGATTTACCCAAACGAGGACCACATGACTTTTGGTGCTTCATCTCCTAGGGTTAGGTTTTTGGATGTCTAGGGTTTTTGAAATTCCTATTTATTGTAAAAATGCCTTCATAGCCTCATTTTAATCATCTTCTTTCGAATGAGCACAATCGTCACATCTCTTCTCAGAGATAAGTCGCCACCATTCCAGCAAGCTTGTTTTCCGCTGCATTTTACAGTTTCAACTTATTTCGTTATTGAATAGAAAACCAATTTTATTGTATATCTGTTATTCTGTGTTAAGCATATTTTAATAATCTCTATTCATTTCGTTCTGTTCATAAAATCCATATCATTGGTATCATAGCGGTCTGCTCCTTGTTGTCTTAATGAATGTCCCCAACGAGGTCAGGGTACAAAGAATTGGGTCTCGATCTTGTTTCTCTTGAGGAAAAAAGCTCTCGCACAACCAAGCAACCTCTCATGGAAGGAGAAAATAAATATGAAGGGACATGAGATCCTTTCAAAATGTTTCTTGAGGAATCCCTCACGCAACATAGGAATGAGATGATGGATAGTTTCGAGCAAATCCTTCTGCGACTACCAACATGTGACACATCTTCCTCGAGCAAAGGCCCCGCCCCCTTCAAGGTACAAATCAACTTTGATATTCCTATATTTGAAGGTCGTATAGATGTAGATGTTGTAGACAAGTGGTTGAATCTACTAGAAAGGTATTTGTTTTCCCATAACTTTTCGAATAGAGAAAATATTACTTTTTCACTCCTCAAAGTCGTACCCCATGTCAAATATTGGTGGGAAACTTTCTGTGAGCAAAAGGAAACAGAGGAACCCTCATTATTTATAGTCACGACCACCTAGGAATCCTTCAGGGATTCTATTAAGGATCAATACTACCCTGTCAGAAGTTATGACGACTTGTATACCAAATGGACCACACTACGGCAAGAAAGAGACCAAGCAATGCCAGAGTTCACAAATATCTTCCATACATTGCGCACCAAGCCGGGTATCAAATATTCGGAGTGACATATGGTGCTCAAGTATCATGGTGCTCTACATAGATACATCCATACCAAAATGGAATTTCTGGACATCTCGTTCTCAGGCGCGACCTACCAATATGCTAGTAAAATCAAGAAGAAGCTCAAACAAAACACGGGGTAGTTTGGGACTGGGAACCCCTCAGAAAAAAATCCAGGAAGGGGTGGCCCCAATCCACAAAAAAAAGGACATAGAAAATATGGACAATATCAGGACAACTAGTCCAAGCCGCAAGTAAAGAAGGACACTGGAAATACAAAGAAAGATATCGGGAAGTGGTGCGACTTCCATAAGAGCCCTTGGAATAACACTGTTGACTGCTACTCAAATAAGTCGCTGGTGGCCGAAGTGAAATCCTTTGAATCAGATGCAGGTTCTGACTCTGAGTCAGAACCAGAAAGGGGAAGACAAATCATTGATGCGGAACCCAGTGCCACTATTGCTACCACCAAGCTCCATCCTGGTGAACCAGACGATCCAGAAGAAGGCGAGCACCTCTTCCATTCAAATATGTAGGTAAAAGGAACCCCATTGCACTTCATTTTTGATAGCGATAGCTAGAAGAACCTCATCTCAGTAGAGGTTTTCAAGCGACTGGCCCTGCCGACAACGCTGCACCCACAACCCTACACCATTGGATGGCTCCACTAAGGAAGAAATCTCCGCATCAACCAAGAGTGTCGACTGTCGTATGACATCAAGCCCTTCAAAGATGAGGTATTATGTGATGTTTGTCCTCTCGAAGTTTGTAATGTTCTTTTGGGCCAATCTTATTTATGGAAAATTCATGTTGTATATGAGTCTAGGACTTGTAGTGTTATTATTACTTTGAACAAGAAATTACACAGGATACCCAAGGCAATCCCTCTTAGTGCTATTTGCTTTATCTCTGCCAAGCCATGCAGGAAGGTCATCTCTCAGGCCAGTAATTTTTTCTTCTTCATGATTCACTCTCGGAGTGAACGAAATATCATAGCCACATCCAGGGCCTCCATCATCAATATCTCCACACAACAGAAGCAAGTGGATAAGGTTGTGGAAGAATACTCAGATATCTTCTCCTCTCCTATCGGGTTACCTATGCACTGCCAGGTCAAGCATCCCATCGATTTGACCCGAGGCACACAACTACCCAATGGGATAGTCTACTGCCACTCTCTATTAGAAAATGAGGAGATCAAGAGGTAGATCCAAGAATTGATCCACAAGGGGCACATACGTCCTAGATCATCACCTTGTGGGAGCCGAATCATGCTGGTGCAAAAGAAAGACGAGACCTGGCGACTCTGAATTGATTACCAGGTCCTAAATAAAACCAAAGTCTGAAACTGGTACCCGATTCCCCAAATCGTTGACCTCCTTGATCATCTCACGGGGGCCAAATACTTCAGTAAGATTGATCTGAATTCTGGCTACCACCAGGTCCCAATAGAACATACAAATGTATGGAAGACTGCCTTCAAGTCAAAAGAAGGTATTTTTGAATGGTTGGTCATGCCCTTTGGTTTAAAAAATGCTCCAACAACTTTTATGAGGATGATGGATGATATCCTATGACCTTTCACCAACAATTTTTTAGTGGTGTATCCAGATGACAACCTCATTTACAACAAGACTTGGGAGGAGCACTTGCAGTATATTCAACAGGTTCTGCACACCCTACGACAACACAAACTATATGAAAACTTGGAAAAATGCTCCTTCAGCATGGACATGGTCCATTACTTAGGCTACATCGTTGATCAGAATGCTGTGCATGTGGATCCAGCCAAGATCCAGGTCATCTGTGACTGGCCATCCCCAACCACACTCATTGAACTTCGAAGCCTCTTGGGCCTCGCCAATTTCTATCGCAGGTTCATGTTGGGATTATTTCATATCGCATGGGCCCTCAATAAAGTAACTAGGGGTGGCGGTAAGGAAAAATTTGTGTGGGGTCTATCCCAACAACAAGAATTCAATGAATTGAAGAATATTTTGTGCTCATCCCCAGTAATTTCATTACTGTACCTGAAACATCCCTTTGAGATTGAGACAAATGCTTCAGACTATGCTGTGGGTGCCATTCTCACTCAACACGACCACCCGATGGCATATCACAGTGAGACACTATTAGATGTTGTCCGTAAGTACCCTACTTATGACAAATAAATGTACTCCATTGTGAAAGCTTGCTACCAGTGGAGACATTACATTCTTAGGAAGGAGACAATTATCCACACTGATCACAAGCCACTACAGTTCATGCAGACCCAAGGAAAATTGTAGAATGACCACCATCAGAAGTGGTCCACATACTTACAACAGTTCCACCTCAACATCAAGTATAAAATAGGAAGTACCAACCAAGTTTTTTATTGCCTCAATCAACCTCCAGTCGCGACACTCACCAAATTGCTAGAATATTGCATTCACGAGACCTCCGGATGGCCCCACCTCTACGAGACAGACCCTGAATTCTCCACCACCTACCAAATGTTGGGCGCGAACTCAGTGGTCACTAATTTCCATCTTCAATATGGGTTGTTGTGTTGTCTGGGCCATATTTGTGTTCCATCAAGTGAGCATGAGAAGATGATTTGGGAAGCTCACTACATTTGGGTGGTAGGACACTTTGGCGTCAAAAAGATAGTGGCAGTGTTGTACAAACATTTCTATTGGCCGAAACTTTGATAGGATGTCGACAAATATATCAGGTCCTGCACCGCCTGCACTATTGCCAAACAAACTACTAAGAAACAGGGCCTATACACCCATCTTCCTACTCCTGACAGGTTGTGGGAATCCATCTCAATGGACTACATTTCAGGCCTCCCATCCATCAAGAGGGGAAATGACTTTGTTTTTGTGGTTGTTGATCACTTTTCCAAGATGGCGATTCTAGTTGCCTGCAAGAAGAACATCACAACAGAAGCCACTGCCAATATCTTCTTTGAATGAGTATGGGTACATTTTGGGATCCTACAAACCATTATCTCAAACCATGATAGTTGGTTCCTCAACACATTCTAGTCGATCCTCTGGTCATTGCTGGATACCAAGCTCACCAAATCCACTTCCTTCCACCCCCAGGTAGATGGCCAAACAGAGGTCATAAATCAAATGAATGTACATATACTGTTCATGTACAATTAAAAACACCCCCACACATGGGATGAGAGTCTTTCTTATGTCCATCATAGCTATAATCGAGCCCTGCATAGCTCAACTGGCCACAAACCCTTTCAGGTGGGGTTGGGATTCCAACCATTGGGCCCCATGGATGTTGCACTACTCCTAGTGACCACCTCAGTTGAATCGTCCCCTGCTCCACCAAAAGTTGACAAAGCCACCCGATTCAATAAGAAGATCCAACACATCTACCAACAGGTTCAGGATATTCTACATAAGTCTAATGCCAAGTATAAGTAGTGTCATGATCAACATCGGGTGCCACATAAGTTTTAGGTGGGAGAAAAAGTTTGATTGCACTTGCAGAAAGAATGCCTTATAGGGCCCCATCGGAAGCTTATCCAACTCCATTATGGGTCATACACCATCACCAAGGCTGTGGGTGAAAATGATTTTGAGATCAACATTCCCCCTTTCCTTGGCTTGCACCCAGTCTTCAACGTGGCTCTCCTTCGACCATATTTCCCACCATTATTGGACACCTCAGAGATAGCAGAGAAGTTGACACCAACATAGCTCAATCCTGATTGCATGCAACATGCATCCAGTGATCATATTTTGGACACATGGATCAATGGAACTCGACAACAAAGGATCCAACTTTATCGAGTCGTCAAAGCAAGACAACTCTTGCACCAAGGCAAGTGGATCACCCGGGGCCAAATTCAACATAAATTTCCTCATATGATGGGGGAAATCAACGCAATGGAGACCATTGCTTCCTAAGGAGGGAGGATTGATTTGGGTGGATATTGGTGGCCACCCACCTTTTCCAACTCACTCAAAATAGTTTTCTAGCAATTTTGGCAATTTACTATTTTTACCAGTTTTAACTTCTAGGGCCATTTTGAGGGCCTAAATCAAGGTTTTTCAGGACCAAGCTTCTAAATAAAATTTGAATGCATGATTGAGCCCCAAAAATGAATCTCCTCGATGATACCTTTCCAACGGTCTATTGTGCGCCTAAAACAGAGATCGTATGAAAACGTTACGACCTCGGGAAGTTGATGTACTGACTTACCCAAACGGGGCCCACATGACTTTTGGTGCTTCATCTCCCAGGGTTAGGTTTTTGGATGTCTAGCATTTTTGACATTCTTGTTTATTGTAAAAAGGAATTTAGAGCCTCATTGTAATCATCTACTTGTGAATGAGTGCAACTGTCACATCTCTTCTCAGAGATAAGCCGCCACCATTCTATTAAGCTTGTTTTCCGCTGCATTTTACAATTTCAACTTATTTCGTTATTGAATAGAAAACCAGTTTTACTGTATCTATGTTATTCTGTGTTAAGCATATTTTAATAATCTGTATTCATTTCGTTCTACTCATAATGTTGCAACAACATGATTTACAACGTGAGTGTTGCAACAATGGGTGTTACAAAACTGATGTTGCAACAACATGATTTACAACACGAGTGTTGCAGCAACAAGTTTTACAACATTGGTGTTGCAACAACATGATTTACAACACAGGTTTTGCAACAACAAGTGTTACAACATTGGTGTTGGAGAAATGTGATTTACAACACAGGTTTTGTAGCATCGTGATTTACAACATGGGTGTTGCAACAATGGGTGTTACAATAACTTTATTTACATCACGAGTGTTGTAACAAAATGAGTTACAACACTGGTGTCACAACAATGGAATTTGCAACACTTATTTCACCCTACAATTTACTATCTTGAAAATAAATGTTTCTTATTGATGTAGATTGATTAAGGCCAAAGATGCTCTTGCATCAATATGGCTACAGGTTTGTTTCATGCAATGTGTTTAGTTAAATGCCTAAATGGATGTAGGTTTGTATGCATGCAAGGATTTTAATTAAAGGATGTTATTGTAAGGTCTCTTGTAACACCCACCGAGCATGCACACTCCGTGGGTAGACTTGGGGAGGAGTCAGGGAAGAGAACACAAGGGGCATGTGATTAGTTGGGCGAACAAAGACATGTGGGTGTGAGTAGGAGCATCTTGGGCGCACGATGCACCTTGGGTGCATAATGGTGATGTGAGACACCAAGGGGCACACACCTTACTTTCCTTACGACCGTTGATGGAGGCTTGGGTTTTGTTTTGGAAAGGACAGAGTGACTTGGGTGCATGCCCAAGGAGTGGACCCACCTGCCCTTGGAAACATGGGTGCATTGAAGAGGTTGGATGGCCCCATTGTCACACCCACAGAGAATCACATCGATTGGAATAAGGAAAAACACAAGGAAATGGGTGCTCAATCAAGGATGGGGTGAATCGGTCTAAGAGACACAATGGTTGATGGGCATACAAGTTTTTTTGGGTGCACCACATTCGCAAAGAGGTGCAACAATTCATTTGAGACTGATGGGTTGCAAAGGGGTGAGACACACCCAAAGGATGCAATGATTCAATATGGTGATATTTAGATTCCCTATAAGAGCACAAGGGTGCAAAACCAAGGAAGGAAATAAGAGTTTGTAGAGAAAGAAGGCAAGTCTGAGGCAAGGCATATCTAAGCTAGAGTTGAAAATATGGAAGACAAGTAGCCAAGGGTGGGATGCACTAGGATATTTTGGGGGAAGTATGAAACACAGGTCTAAGTGATGCATGTGTGAGGAAGAATCAAAATCTGTGTTGACTTGGTGAAGTTTGCGATAGATAAGGGACAATAAGTCTATAGTAGGGTGCACGCCTGAGATGCACCACAAGAGGTTTCAAAGGTGGTTACGATAGAGAGCCTTGGTGTGACAAATCTATGTATGAGTTTCTTGGTGAGGTGAGGCAAGTCGTGTGACTATACCCAAGTTGTAAACTGAGCTAGTAGTCCTCATATTGTAACTTTTCACAATAACAAGACTTATCGTGTGTTAGGCATGATTTGTGTTTCTCACACTATTTCCATGTATGTCTCTTGTTTGTTTCACAATTGATCTCTTGGTTTATCATGTTCTTGGATGTATGCTTAAATGAATAAGTGTTAAGCTGTTAATAATATTGTCTAAGTATACAAGTGAGTTTCACTGAGTTGGAGTGTGACTCCCTTGTAGACTAGAATAAAGTATGGGTATGCTCTAGGTGAAGAGGCATAGTCCGAACGAAGTATTCTTGGTGTTTCAAATCATCTATGTAGGAATTGTCGTGGTGTTGCACATCCTTCAGGAGGTGAATGATCTCAAGATATGAATAGGCATCCTGTGGGATCATGACAGGTGGTATCAAAGTAGATTTATCTCTTCACCACTACTATAGATGAAATAGTTGTGCTGGGGTGCACTAGTTGAGAAGACAATTTGTTGCGGAGACGGTTCAGTGGAAATGCTCATAGACTTGGTGAACAATTTGGTTGGGAGAATTGGTTCATCACAAAATTTTTGCATCAAATTCATGACATAGGCCTTGATTGACAATGTGATGGAAGGTTAACCTAGGTGCATCCCTTGTACATGTCATGAGAAGAGTTCATGGTAAAACAAAGTACTTGGATAGGGTAGGTGACAACAGGACTCATATCATAACTTGTCACATATTTGATTGTAGAGGCATTTGGGTGTATACCTTGGTGAAAAATTCGACAAGGTGTGTTGTTCCATCACATGTGGTTTGAGCATATTCTTGTGTTCATACGCAGACTGGGGGTGAAGTTATTGAAGATGAACTAAGAACTAGATGTGTAGACGACCGCATGGTTCATTGCAGACTTGGAATAGTGTGGAGGAGATGCACAAACCTCTTATGAAGGCCAAGTGATTTGGATCGGGCTGCAAAGAGTTGGAGTAGTGGGCGCATTATGTGGGACAAGTGGAGGTGAAGCTTGGAAATAATCAAATGCACTCGCCAATATGAGCTTGAAATGGATGGTGCTTGTGACAAAGATTAGAAGGTTAAGAAAGATAATGTAGCTCAATGATTCAAGAAACTCCAAGAGGATTTGGGGAAGATGGATGAATTCAACACACATATAGAGTCCAAGATAAACAAATCGAAGGAATTAACAAGGGTAAATGAGAATTTGATGCCATATGTGTTGGGAGAACTTAGTGAGGAGAGAATCCAATATGAATGCAATGAAACAATGAAGGATCATCTCAGGCCACTTGTGAAGAAATTCAGGTTGATTGAGTGTTACCTTTGTTCGCATAATCATTTTGTGAGGGACTGTCTAGTGCGAGGAAGGTTTTATTTGTTGGTTGAGAAAGAGGAGGCTCTACTCACACCAACAATGAAATATGCCAAACCCTTGGAAGATACAGTTCAAGTGTAGAAGTTGACGAAAGAGATGAATGGATTCGTGGAAACATTGGTGTAACACATGCATGGGTTCAGTACAAGAAGACAGGGCCAGTTTTCATAAAGTGAAGAAGTTGAAGGAGTGTGCTTTGTGAACAAAACAATGAGTGGGTTGAAGATGGCATATTTGGTTGAAACTAGAGCCACCCACAATTTTGTGAGCGAATGGTACACAAAATCACTTAATTGCAAATCTAAGAACTGCACTAGAATGTGTAAAGTGTTGAAGTCAACAATGATGCTAGTGACAAGGATTTTTCATTTAGTACCATTGAGAGTGGAGGAGTGGTTTGGAAACATGGATCTATTGTAAGATTTATTATAATATCATGCAATGATCTTGGGTTTGGACTTTATTAGACTTGCAAAAGTATATCCACTCATTCACGATTTTTTTTTAGTATTGTTGGATGAGGCTAGAACACCAAGCACACCCTTGGCGATGAAGATGAATCTCTGGAGGATGCCTAGGATTTATGTGATCAGGTTGATAGAAGGAGTCAGTGCAATAAAAAACTAACCTTACAATGTGACACATAAGAAATAAGTCATCCACACTACAACATATATGAGTAGCCTGGGGTAAGAAGAGAAACAATTGACAATGACTGTTAGGGACCTAACCTCCCTAACCCCTCATGTAGGTAGAATAATATAATTCCATGTAATAAAGGCCAATATTAATAAGGCCTAGAAATAAGGAATATTAAGTCAAATGTAACAAGACCTAATAGAATCTTCCGCTTCTAGAAGGATATTCCTCTAGATTTTTCTTTTGGATAGATAAATTTAGTATAAATAGGAGTAGAGGGTATGATAAATCTTGTCTTGGTGATTATTGTAATAGAGCTCTGCTGTGCTGGAGGTTCCCCCCTCAAAGAGGCAAGTGAACATTACTATCATTAATCAAGGTTCTCTTTCTGGTGTTATCTGGTATTATTTTGGTATTGTTCTGGTTATATCATTGTTTCTTTTCCATTTCTATGCTAAAATATTTTTGTTCCGCATACTATTTTATATATGGAATACTACAAGTGGTATCAGAGCACCTTCCTTGGAAGAAAATTGTGGGTTAATTTTTTTCAGGGTAGAGACGTATTCCATCATCTTAAAGCTACAAATATCTATCATTCATTGCATAAATATGTGGTCAAGGAAGCATACACGTAGGAACTACAATTGGTTTTTAAGAGAACATCTATTGGCCACCCTTGTAACCCCTGTTGGTAACCCTTTGAGTGGTAGCACATCAGACATCACCTATATATGGATAAGCCTAGATATCTTGAAGCCCTCCATAGATAAACCAAATGACCGCTTGACTGCTATAGTGCCACCAAGAACAACACTCAGAAATATACTCTCTAGTACCTGGGTAGTTGGGTAGTATGGATAAGGGCATAATCTAGCCTCCTTAGTTGGTGCCCAGAGATATTGGGTCGATTACTATTGTTGGAAACCACACATATATTAGAGAGATATAGCATAGGGAAAACCATTGTTTGTACAAAACCTGGATATTCAACCCCTGGGGAGGGAAACAAAAACATAACAGACAAGATCTATCATCGCACAACTATGCCTTCTGCATTCTGGTTGCGAAATTACTACACATTTATTCCTGTTAATCATTTGGGAATTTCATCACTACAATATTATTCAGGCTGGAGTATAAATCCGTAGGAGTAAAAGAATAATTATAGTGGTCCCATCAACACACTTCTTTGGGACCTATATCACTGATTTCATCTCTTTTCCCCAATTCCAGTGATACCTATAATTTTTAACACAATTTATCTTTTGTGGACCGAACCCTTCTCCGAAACCCTTATTTGGCCCCTATCCCATTGGATCCCCCTTCTCTCCCTGATCGCAGTGGTACCTATCATTTGACATCCTTATTCTCTATGGTCCCACCCACCCCTCCAGACCCCTTGTGTTTCCCCTATACCATTTTTTGCCCATTTTTCCAAATGGACACCACACAAGCCCAAGAAATCAATACCTTGATTGATGACAACCACAAAAAAAAGGAAGACATCAATAATATCAATGACAAACTTAGCTCAATCAATTCGGCTATTCAGGTCCTCCGGGACCAATGTGCCTACCTCAAAGACCTCAAAGACCTCAAAGACACCTTTGAACACTTCATGGGTCGTTCCCAGAACCCTTCCTCTTCTGAACAACCATATTATCAGGATGACAATGAATCTTCCCATTACCAAGGTCCTCATACTACCCACTTTTCTCGAGACCTCTGCCCTCCCAGAATTGAGATGAACAAATTTGATGGATTGGATCCCACAGGCTGGGTCACCCAAATGGAGCATTATTTCTCTTTGCATGACATTATTGATGATTTGGCCAAGATTTTTTATGGTGTCCTACATCTAGATCCGAAACGATGGAAATGATGGAAATGATGAAAAAAGGCATGCCAAGGGTATGTTTCTTGCACATAGTTTGTGGTCGAACTTTATGACCGCTTTAGCTATGAAACCCACCATTTAGGTCATTTGACCAAGTTAAAGTAGTCTGGGATAGTGGAAGACTTTATTTCCTCATTTGAGCACTTGGATTTCATAACGGAGGGCATTCCAGATGCTTTCTTTAGGGAATTATTTATCAGTGGACTCAAAGATGGAATTTGTGCCCATGTTCTCATGGAATGCCCCTAGACTTGGTTGGAAGCTACTCAAAGAGCCAAGGAAGCACACCAGATTGTATCCTCCCAGATATGCAAACCCTCCTTTCATCCTCACCCTAAACCCACCAATTATTCCCCTCTTGTAACTCCCCTCAAGATCCAAAAATTAACTAGGGCTAAAATTGTTGAACGTCAATTCAAGGGTCTTTGTTATAATTGTGATGACAAATATTTTCTCGGGCACAAGTGTAAGGAAAACAATATTTTTATGGCTGTGACTGAGGATATTTCTGAAGAATATGTTGTTTTTCTTCCTGTGTAGGAACTACCACCACCATATGATCTGACCCCACCCTCTAATCCCCCATATGTTGACCTGGTAACTTCACTTAGTTCCCTCACTGACTTCTTTTCTCCCTGGACTCTCAAATTAATTGGTTACATAAAAAATAGGAAAGTCATCATCCTTGTGGACAATGGTAGCACCCATAATTTTATTCATCATCACATTTCCCAATAATTCAGTTGTTACATCCATGTCATCAATAATTTTCAAATCATGATTTCCAATGGAGGTTCCATGAAATGTGGGGGACAATGTGAAAATGTGTGACTCCAAATTGGCCAGTATCACCTGAAAACCCATATGTTTTCCATAGACATGGGTGGTTGTGACATTGTTCTTGGTGTTGAATGGTTACGTAGTCTAGGACCCATTCTCATGGATTTTAAGGACTTAACCATGCAATTCCAATAGGAGGGACAACAATATAAGTTCCAAGGCATCCCAACAGGCTTCCTTGAGATCATCAGTTCCCATCGCATGGAAAATCTCCTCAAAAAAGTTCATTCGGGAATTATATCCCAACTCCACTCCATTCATGTTGTTGAGACACCTTTTGTGCATCCTGACCTCCAATCTATCCTCTCCCACCACCAAGTTGTTTTTACCACTCCCAAAGAAATTCCCCCTTCCTGTGGAGTCCATGATCATTCTATCCCTCTCATCCCAAGAAATCTTCCTCCCAATGTTCATCCTTATCGTCATCCCTTTTCCCAGAAGAATGAAATGGAGAAAATTGTTCATGAATTGCTAGAAGCAGGTGTTATTCATCCCAGTACTAGCCCCTATTATTCCCCTATGGTTACGGTACTAATGAAAGAAGGTACTTGGTGCATGTGTCTTGATTTTCGTGCCCTCAACAAACTCACAATCAAATAAAAATTCCCCATTCCTGTTATTGACGACCTCTTGGATGAATTAAGTGGTGCTCATTACTTCACCAAACTGGATCTACATTCTGGATATCACCATATCTGTATGAAAGAATAAGACATTCCAAAGACTGCATTTTGAACTCATGAGGGTCATTATGAATTCTTGGTAATTCCCTTTGGATTGTGTAATGTTCCTTCCACTTTCCAAAGTCTTATGAATCATGTCTTCCATCCTTTTCTTCGTTATTTTTTCTTAGTTTTCTTTGATTATATTCTCATCTATAGTAAAACTTGTCCATCCCATCTCTCCCATGTGAATCAATTTCTCCATCTACTCTCTATGCACCAACTTTTCCTCAAACAATCTAAATGTACCTTTGGTGCCTCAAAAGTGGAATACCTAGGTCATATTGTTAGCAAGAATGGTGTCCAAGTGGATGCTAAGAAAATTGAATCTACGCAGGATTGGCCTCGCCCTAAAAATCTTAATATCTTGTGTGGTTTTCTGGGTCTAACGAGATATTATAGAAAGTTTGTTTATAATTATGGAAAAATTGTAGCTCCTCTCACTTCTCTCCTTAAAAAGAATTCTTTCATTTGGACTTCAATTGCATATCATGCCTTCCAAGCCTTGAAATATGTTATGTTCTTGACTCCTATCCTAACACTTCCATACTTCAAAAAGACATTCGTAATGGAATGTGATGCTTCTGGGAAAGGAATTGAGGCTATCCTCATCCAAGATGGCATGCTTTTTTCTTTCACTAGAAAATATCTTTTAGTGCGACATTTGGGCCAATGCATTTATGAAAAGGAAATTTTATCTATTCTACATGATGTGGATATCTGGAATCCTTATTTATTGGTTCAATGCTTCCAAATCAAAACTGATCATCAGAGTCTCAAGTATTTCCTGGAACACAGAATTTCATCACCAACGCAATAAAAATAGGTGACCAAGCTATTTGTCTATGATTATGATATAATTTATAAGAAGGGAAAGAAAAATGTAGTGGTTGATGCTCTTTCCCGGAAATATGAAGAAGACAGGTCCCTTTTCTCCCTCTCCTTCATTGTACTATATTGGCTCCAAGCTGTTCATCGGGAATGGATGCAAGACCCCAAAATTTATAACATGCTCCACCAATTGCAACACAATTATTCAGTTTCTCCAGGTTACTCTTGGCACAATGAAGAGATTCTCTACAAAGGCCGTTTGTATTTATGCAAGAAATCACAACTTAAATCAACAATTCTTTCTAAACTTCATGCCTCACCCATAGTCGGATATTCAGGGTTTAACAAAACCTATGAACAGTTCAAACATTCTTTTTTTTTGGGATGGTATGAAACCGAATGTCCACACCTTTGTGGTTGAATGTGAGGTTTGTCAACACAACAAGGGAGAAACTATCAAATCTCCAGGCACACTTCAACTGCTTCTGATTCCCCTTGATATTTGGAGAGATATTTCTATGGATTTCATTGTGGGCTTACCTAAATCGGGCAATAATTCAGTCATCATGGTGGTCGTAGATTGTCTCTCCAAATATGCTCATTTTTTTTCTCTTCAGCACCCATTCACCACCTCCACGGTGGCTCAAATATTCATGGATAATATCTTCAATCCTCATGGCATGCCTAATTATATTGTCTCTAACAAAGATCCCATTTTCACCAACAATTTTTGGCAAGAATTGTTCAAGCTACAGGGAACCCAATTGCATCTCATCACTGCCTATCACTCCCAGATGGATGGCCAAACTGAAGTTGTCAACAAGTGTTTGGAAACATATTTGAGGTGTTTTTCATATGAGAGGAAAAATATGTGGGCTCAATGGTTACCCCTAGATGAATGGTGGTACAACACATCTTACCATACAACTACTCACATGACTCCTTTTGAAGCAGTCTATGGCCAAAATTCCCCATCAGTTCTCTCATATATGCCAAGGGTCTCGAAAGTTCAGGAAGTTGAAAAAAATATTATAGTCCGAGAGGCTATTCTTTGTGCCCTCAAAGATAATTTGGTCATGGCTTAGAATCTCATGAAGAAATAAGAAGATCAAGGTCATTTCGAACGACAATTTGTTGAAGGGGACTAGGTGTTTCTTCAACTAGAACCTTATAAGAAGAGTTCACTCAAAGTTGAACATTGCCAGAAACTTGCACCCAAATTTTGTGGTCCTTATATAGTTCTCAAGTGTGTGGGATCGGTGGCCTATTAATTATCTCTACCTAGTCAGTCGAAGCTCCATCCTGTTTTTCATGTTTCTTGCTTAAAGAAGGTGATTGGAACTAAGTGCTAAACTCAAACTAGTCTCTCTGAGTTGGATGAAGAAGATTCCATCTGGTTTCATCCACAAGCCATCTTGGCCCAATGAGAGCATTGTCTCCGTCATCACACCATCAAGGAAGTGTTACTCCAATGGAAAGATACAACTGTAGAAGATGTCACCTAGGAGTCAACCACCATTGTACAACAATTTCCTCATATGAAGCCTTGAGGACAAGGCTATTCTTCAAGGGGGAGGGCATGTTAGGGACCTAACCTCCCTAACCCCTCATGTAGGTAGAATAATATAATTCCATGTAATAAAGGACAATATTAATAAGGCCTAGCAATAAGGAAGAATAAGTCAAATGTAAGGCGACCTAATAGAAGCTTCCACTTATAGAAGGATCTTCCTCTAGATTGTTCTTTTGGATAGATATATTTAGTATAAATAGGAGTAGAGGGTATGCGAAATATTTTCTTGGAGATTATTGTAATAGATATCTGCTCTGCTAGAGGTTTCCCCCTCGAAAAGAAAAGTGAACATTGCTATCATTAATCAAAGTGCTCTTTCTGGTGTTTTTATGGTATTATTTTGGTATTGTTTTAGTTATATCATTGTTGCTATGCCATTTCTATGCTAAAATATTTCTGTTTTGCATACTATTTTATATCTAGAATAATATAGTGATGGAGACTTTGGTGAAAATGGCCATGGGAAAGTTTGGTCGATTGAGGAACCCACAGAATAATGAGCATAAGTGTAGGAGATAGTTAGACTCTTCACTTTCCATGGAGCAAGGGGAACATCACCAAGTGAATCATTATCAAATGTAGATCATGGACATTCTGGAAGGTTCAGTCCATTGTGAGAAATTCCCCCTACAGACAGGTTGAACTTCCCTTGGATAGGGTTTCCTTCGATCCAATACAGAAGGGAAAAAAATGGACACTAACTTCCCCTTAAGACTAATTTATATGTTCATTAATGAAATTAGAAGAGAGATAGAAAGATGAAAAGGTATATGGCTTACCTCTTTCCTGTAGGTTGTCCTCGTTGCTCCAACTATTGAACTTAATCTACAAGCTCATGATGTGGAAGTAGCCTTCCTGCAAGAAACGAGACAATCCTCTTCTTCTACTATATATCGTTAGAGGAAAGTATATTTATCTATGTTGGACTTAAACAAGACAAAGAAAAACATTCGTGAAATGAACAATGTAGACATTAAGAGAAATAAGCCAGGTTATGTATTAAAAATGGAAACAAATGGAAGATTTACAACCTCAATAATGATGCTACAACAATTCCTCCAAGTTCTCCTTTTTCTATTCGATTTGTGCATTACCAGACGATAGGTATGATGGTATGAACTACCTCCTCACAAGATCAAAGGTTTAGCACTCTAAAAGTTGTCCTCCCTCTTGAATCTCACAAGATCAGAGGTATGATATTCCCAAGTTCCCCCCTCCTCTCCTAAGCTCTCACATAAGGAATTTAAATAATTTTCCATTTGAGAACTAACTCAACAATCCAAGAAGAAGATCAATCAATAGATCCACTAAATTGGGATCTCCAAGATTTTTAGGGAGAAAATATCTCTGAAGGATTTTGGCGAGGAAATATCTCTCAAGGATTTTAGGGAGGAAATATCTCTCAAGACCCATCAAATTAGGATATTGGTTTGAGAAAATATCTCAACCATCAATGAGACTCTCAACTTATCCTTAAGATTAGGAAACTAGATGTGAGGTGGATTTTCACACTAAATTAATTTTTTTTTCAATAAGAATGAATAATACATGTGCACATAGTATTTTTACCTTCATATGATACATTTATCCCCCAACATGTTCAAGGATCATGAAAAACACTTCTTCACTTAAGTGTGACGAATAACTGTGTAACATTGGGTAGAAAACTTGCCCATGATAGAAACTTTAGGAGTTGGTTCAAGACAATGCATGGAGGTACTTACTCAACTAGATTTGGGGACGGATGTGGAAGAGGTAGGAGTTGAATATCGACACCCTGCAATGATCATGAAATTTTGAAGGAAGGCCATGGGGATATATGGGTTCCAAATTACAGTAGAACGACTTAAGGAGTTGGGATGCACGCTAAAGTAATCTATGTTGGTATTGAAATACTTGCAAATAGAGAAAAATTTAGACATGATGTATGTCAATTGCCTTGGTGGTGGCTATTGGGTACATTCTACCTACTAAATGAAGAAGACAGAGATATGATTCTAGGATAAAGAAACATGAATGATGATTCCTAATGGAGGTGTCAGGGAAAGACTCAAGCAAGGAAGTTGTAAAATGATGGATGGGTTGTGGAGGTGACTTGCTAGACTATGACAAGGGGAAAAACCTTTTCTAGAATGAAGAAGTTAGGATAATTGAAGTGAACATGTTGAGGTTGCAGTGGGAGAATCAACAAGTCCAAGAAGAGTTGGAAAAGATGACGATGAGGCAGACAAAAAAGGGTTTGTTGGATGTGGAGACGTGCATTATCTTGCGACGAACGTGATAGTTGGAATGATCACCCAACTAGTTTGAAACTTGAGAAGATCCAATATACATGACACAATATGATAGAGTTGAAGTATCGAATCCATCACGGGTCAAGAGCATCCAACACTTGGGAATAATTTGAGGATCTTTCTGAGGGAAGGACCCTTTGACAAGAGTTGCAGAGATAAAAATTGTTGAGTGGTGACAAGATCCAGAGATGGGGTAGAGGCACCATGGAGATAAACGGATGTTGTTGGGGATGACAAAAACTTGGAGTGGGGGAGGATTTAAGGTCTCACATGACAACCAATGAGCATGTGCACTCCTTGGGAAGAATTCAGGAGGAGTCGAGCAAGATAACACAAGGGGTATGTGATCGATTTGGGGAACAAAGACATGTGGGTGTGTGAAGTACCTTGGGAACACGATGGTGGCGTATGACACCACGAGGAACACACCTTACTTTCATATTGATGATTGATGGAGACTTGGGTTTCATTTTTGCAAAGATGAGGAAACTTGGGAGCACACCCAAGGAGTGGACCCACCTGCCCTTGGCAACATGGGTGAATTGGAGAGGTTATATGACCCCATCAACACAACCATAGAGAGTCACATCAATTGACCCAAGGAAATGGGAACACACCCAAGGATGGGGTGCATCAATCCAAGAGACACAATGATTTATGGGTGCACATATTCATTTGGGAGCACCGAGTCCTTGAAGGGGTGCAACAATTCATTTGGGCTCACCAAGTCCATGAAGGGGTGCAACAATTCATTTGGGTGTGATGGTTCATGAAGGGGTATGACACACCCAAAGGACATGATGTTTCATAATGGTGACCTTTGGAGTCCCTATAAGACCAAATGGGTGAACAACCAAGGAAGGAAAGAAGAGTTTGAAGAGAAAGAAGGCAAGTTTGAGGCAAATTTCTAAGGCAAGGCATTATTGAGACATAGTTGCAAAGATGGAAGAAAAGTATCCAAGGGTGGGATGCACTAGGATATTTTGGGGAAGTGTGAAATGAAGGTCTGAGTGAGGTATGTGTAAGGTAGAACCAAAGTCTGTTTTAACTTGGTGAAGTCTGTGACAGAGAAGGGACAATAGGTTTGTGGTAGGGAGAATGTCTGGGGTGCACCGCAAGAGGTTGCAGAGGTGGTTATGATAGAGAGTCTTAGTGAGGTGAGGCGAGTCATGTGACTCTACCTAAGGTGAGGTGAGGCGAGCCGATAGTTCTCATATTGTAATTGTTTCACAATAAAAATACTTATTAAGTGTTAGGCACAATTTGTGTCTCCTACACTATTTTTGTGTATGTCTCTTGTTTGTTTCACAACTCTTCTCTTGGTTTCTAATGTTCTTGGATGAATGCTTAAATGAATAATTATTAAGTTGTTAACAATATTGTCTAAGTATACAAGTAAGTTGCATAGAGTTGGAGTGTAACTCCCCCGTAGCCTAGAAAAAAGTATGGGTATGCTCTAGGTGAATAGGCGCAGTCCATACAAAGTATTCTTGGTGTTTTGAAGAATCCAATTAAGAATTGTCAAGGTGTCGCACACTTTCAGGAGATGAACAATCAAAATTTATGAACAAACGTCCTATGAGGTCTTGACAGCTATGGATTTAGAGTTTATTTACTAAGTGATTGATTAAATTCCTCAATAGTTATGGAGTTTATAAGTATACAACATGATTTATTAAGTGTCTCAATAGTTGTAAAAGTTGCATGTATGCAAGTGTTTAAATTCCTCAATTGTTGTAGCTTTCATGCATATGAAATTTTGATTATGAACCTCTTGCTTGTAGATTGTGTGCGTGATTGTAGGAAATGATATCTTTATGATTACTTAGAACAAATTTGGAACTGGTTTAAGAGAGTGTGTTTATGTAGATATCTACATAATTATAAACACAACTATAATATCGTGATAGATGAATTAATTTGGAGTTGTTTTATTAAAAAATAAAAAATTATACCTATATTGAGTTTAATTTCTTATATGTTGTTGGAAAGTAAGGTGGGACTTTACATATGATATTAGAGTTGGTTTCAACACTAGGGCCTTGGGTTTGGATTGTTGGCTTATATAATTGATTGGTAAAGAAGAAGAACTTAGGTGGCCAAATAGAAAACACACCGATTCAAATTGTTGTGATCTTGAGTATTCTTCTCTGAGTTGTAATGCTTAGTTTAGATTAATACCAACAAGCCTTTGATTTTTTGTTTTTAATAGTTGGATATCTTTGAGGTATTAATGGTGTAATTATAGGTGTGAGAATGAAAAAGCAAAGACATTTTAGTGGTTTCACCTTTGATTTGTCTCTAGTATCCTTGCAGACTTTACTTGAAAAAATTAATGAGATTCTTAATAAACTAGTTTTTCTAGAAGATGGTATCCTTCTAGCTTTGGCAATCTTTTATCAATAAGGGAACCAATGCATGAGAATTTTTTGAGATGCCAATGTCACCAGGTATTGTTTTGAGTGGCATAGAAGTGGTAGGTGAAATAAGCTATGAAGATAAATTGTCTTTGGTAGATTCTTGTGATTGGATGATTCTTTTTGAAAAAGATCAATATTCTGAATGCTTTTGGAAAAATGTAGAATGTAATATATTTACTGTTGGGTCTGTCCATAGCTTTGTTTTGGTTATTTATAGCCATTTCTTCTGGTATGAATTTGAAAATTAAATTTGTTTGGATGTATGAGTCTTTTTCCATCGAGGGATGTGTTTTGGCATGCTCATATTTTAGTATAAATTGTATGTATGATTGTTTGTCATTCTCTTTTGAAGGTGGTTGGATTAGATCTCAGTTAGAGATATGTGTTAAGTTGTTAGGATATTTAGACACTTAGGAGTTAGTTAAGATCTACTTGGTCTAATGTGTCGTTAGGTAAATGTGTGTTTCTTTAGTATGCATTAGTATGCATTTGTAGTTAGGAAATCCGATGGTCATGATATGTTCCCGACATAGAGTGATCTGGCGGTTCATATTCTCCTTGATCTTAATGGTCATTGATATGTGGCTTAACACCCGATTGGTCCATGATCTCTATTTAAAGAGCATGGAGGGTCATTTTCCAATGATCGATTGTGAGAAACTCTCTTGTAAAATGTCTCTGTAATATTTTTCTTTTGCATTAATAAACTTCTCCAAGTGGCCACGTTGGCTGGGGCCATGGATGTTTCCC
>ML810458.1:1085-13495 GCA_009831015.1 Picea engelmannii
GGGTATTACTGGCAGTGTTAAGTTATTTTTCAAACGAGAAAAAACAAGGAAAGTTACTAGGAGTCATTATGCAATCGGGGTTGGGTTGGTAGAGTTCCTGGTTGAACGCGGATTGATTACTCTCAAAACTGATAAAAGCTTATATTCTAGTACTTGCAGCTTAAATAACCAAGGGACATACATCATTCGAAACTACGAAAACAAACTACGAAACGATACGATACCTCATTCAAAACTACAAAACGATACCTCATTCGAAACTACGAATAACCAGGGGACATACATCATTCGAAACTACGAAAGGATACATCATTCAAAACTACGAAAACAAAAACTTCAAAAAAAAAGGGTATCTTTAACTTACCTGGCTCCGCGACGACGACCCCGACTCCGACCAACCGCTGCGCTTGCGACCAACTGCTGCGCTTGCGACAACACCAAACGCCAACACGCCCGGCGACCTCCAACGACAACACCAACTGCATACACCTACCGACACCACGACACAAATTTGCGAAAAACATTCGACAGTCGATGTGTCGGTAATATATAAACAATCTTTCGGTCGAAAGATAGTTCGGCCGAACAAATGTTCGGCCGAAAAATAGTTCGGTCGAAATATAGTTCGGCTGAACAATTGTTCGGCCGAAAAGTTATTGCCGGAAAAAAAAATATCCATCTGACCAAATTTGTACACGCAAATCGAGGGGGATGTTATTGCACCGTTCGATTTGACGTTTATTTTTTTGGCCGAAAAATATTATAAGTTCGGCCGAAAAAATGTTTTTCGGAATTTTGGAGACCTGATTGTCACGAAAGTGTAACCCACCTTCGTGATTTCACCCTTAATGACCGTAGTTAAAAAGATAGTTGGTGAAAATAAAATATCTTGGGATAGTAAGATCAAACATGCATTATGGGTTGATAGAATAACAAAGAAAACAACAACTGGAAAGAGTCCTTTTGAGTTAGTGTATGGTTTGGAGGCTAGGTTTTCAGTGCACCTTAGACTTCCTACTTATGGTTCAGTTGAGGATGTTTCCACAGAGCAGGATGCAATTCAGAACAGGGTCAATCAGGTCATCCAGTTGGATGAAATCAGACGAAAGGCTTATGATCAGAATTGCAGAAATCAGAGTAAGGTAAAGAAGGCTTTCGACAGGTTAGCTAGACAGAGAGACTTCATTTTTGGGGATACATTTTTTTTGTGGGATAAAGGCAAATAGAAACCTGGAAAACATGGCAAGCTCGACAGCTTGTGGTTGGGTCCATATTTGATCAAAGAAATAGCAGGGTCGAATTCTTTTCATCTCAGCCATTTGGATGGTGATCCCATCAATATTCCACGGAATGGGCAGCAGCTCAAGATTTGTCTTCAGATGATGAGCAACTTGGTGTCCAAAGGGACACCCTCTGTAACATATCTCTAACCCTTATCCTTGTATTTCAATTTTGTATTATTTCGTTCATTATGTCAATATGTACTTGGAAAATTTTCTGTATCATAGATTTCATTTGTTGTAAAATTATTGATGGTGTACTTTAGTTATTTCATTATGTAGATGTTGTATATAGAATTTTTTTATTTCATTATGTATATATGTATTCTTATGTTGGTTATTGGTGATCACTCTATTTTGTAGGTGTTGGATTCTCGTATGCTCTCTGTCTCATGTGAGAAGATCGAACACACGTCCCCATGTGGAGCCAGATGTTGACCACCTATCCAACTAGGGGGTCAACTCCATGTGCCATGAAGAGATGCATCATCAGATGCTCATTTGTCGAAGACTTTTGGTTCTACGGGACATTTTTTGCCCCAACACTTCTTTTTGTAACTGGAATTTCCACACCCCTACGTGGGCCAATAATGTAATAGGTTTGCATGGATCATACTTAGGTCAGTTACCTTGGTATGGGTTCATTGGTAGAGTTCCTTTCACCGAGGGTTTTTTATCCTTAGGCTATCAATTGGTCTTTTCAACCTTATTGATTTCCCTTGAATTTTTCCCTCACACTTGCAATAATTCCTCCAAAGTAGTGAAGGGCGTTCCAATGGGCTTATCTTCTGGTAACTATTGTGTAGGAATGATGTAAATGACCATGTAAGACATATTATAAAGTTTCACGAAATTCCATCGAGTCTAAATTAGTTTTTTTTAATTAATTAATTTTTAACTAAATTTCCCTAAGTTTGGAGGTTTAATTAGTTAATTAATTAATTATTTTTGAGCAAAAATTGAAAAAACTAAGTCCTGGGACTTTTGATAGGGGTATTTGTGCTCAAAAGAAATGGAATGAGACCCCCTACACCCATGGACCAAGTTTCATCTCAGTCGGACAACTTCTGCAATGTGTTTGTCCACCCGGAGTGTAAGTCAGTCAAAAACAACAATTTTAATTGCTAGGTCATGATATAGCAAAAATGTAATTTTTGTAATAAGGAGTTAAAAGGATAATGTAAAGATGGAAAAATATTGAGAGAGTTTGTCTGGCCATTTCCTAACCCACCCAAATTGTTTCAACTTTTTCCAACCCCTCACCCACCTTACACCACTCAACCCTCACGCCCCCTAGGGGATTTACGCCCCCCTTGGTGATGAAAGGTTGTAACTTGAGCCTTGAAGGGGTGGTGGACCACTTTATTGTTTGGTGTGCCTTCCCTCACCCCCCACGTCACCTCCTAGCTTGACTCCACTCTATTCCCCTCATTTATTACCTTCTATTCCTAGCCAAACCCTGAAGTGGTGCGCCCTCCTTGAGAAGTTACACCCCCCTTGGTGTGGAAAACTCTAGAAAAATATTTTAAATGAGTTGGGGCCCCTTCCTTCATGTGGAATGTTTCTCCTAGCCTCCCACTACCCTCTTCGCTTGATCCCAACACTCCCTCACTCATCCACCTCCTTGATCCATGCTTGAAAACCTAGATGGTGCACCCCCCTTTTTGGGATCTCACCTTGTGCTTGGTGGTGGACACTTGGCATTGATCCCAGAGAGGTAGGTTTTCCTCTCCAAGTATAAATAGATCCATTTTCTCTTCCCTCTTCACCATATCTTGAGCTATTGTTATGCTACTTGATTTTCCACTCTCTCTCTTGTCCATCTTCATCCATTCTTTGGCTCTTAGGGTTTTGGAGCAAGTATTTCTCCAAGATCCATTTTTGAGTAATAAAAGAGAAACTTTGGAGGATCATTGAAAGAGCAATGAGTATTCTTGTTCTTTCTACATATGAGGTAATATTGTTAATTTTTGGCATGGTATTTGCATAGAAGAGATTCTTAGGTAAAGTGTTTTACTTGGGTAGATCTAACAACGAGTATTCTTGTTAGTCTATATATGTGGGTTTGCTTAATGGGTGAAAGTATCTAATTTCATTAGCATATTCAACCATATTATCTTCTTGTATGCATGTTAGCTTGTTAACTTTTGCAGGTTTGGCTTCAAGGGTTTTATTGGGAATGCCTCAAGGAAGAGTCGTCCCTTAAAGCACATATAAACTCCTTCTTTCTCACTCTTTACTCATTCTTTCATTTTTGTTCATTCATGTTATATTTCAGCTAGCTTAACATAGTAGATTGGTCACTTTAATCATATTTTATCATAAGTTTTTGAGAAAAAATTATGCCCCAAAAACATAAATTTTTCTTCACATTGTTGGTTGTGTGTAGCTTTTCCAACAAGCATAGTTTGCTAGTTTTTGCAGGTTTTCAGCAGGTTGATGGGGTTAAGTTGCCTTAAAATAGCCACACAACACTCCAAGACCCTTCTCTTCAAGTGGGTAACAAATCTCAACCTCTCTTTCCATTTTTCTAGCTTTTGGTGCATAGATCTACTCTCTTTTGCTTATTTTTAGTGGCTCATAAGCTTGGGAGGAGAATTGGTACAGCCTACCTCCCATGTCTGAGCTTAGTGTTAGTTCAAGTTTAAATTTATTTCATTTCTAAAGCATCTCTAAGCTAGGACGTGGGGTTAGTGAGCCTTTTCTTGATAGTTTGTTTGGCTTGCTTACCCTCCTCACAACCTCATTGGCACAATAAAGGTAGGCTTACCTCCACCTTGTGTCATTCAGTTATTTGTCTTGCTTTTCCTCTTTTCTTTCAAGTTTTCCTAAGTTTAATAATTGCCTACACCTTGGGAGAGAAACCCCCAAAATCGTAGGGCTGGGATAAGTAATGTGTTTTGATCTTTTCATGCTTTAAAGGTTTAAAATATTCTAGATCTAGATCTTCTCATACATTAGTCCTTAACTTAAGCCCTTGGGGCATAATCAACTTACTTAAATTTATTTGCATGTTATAAGCTATTCTAAGATCTATCTTGTTTACATGCTCTAATCTAACACGCACTAAATGGTTAATGCTTTAATGGTTTAGTAAGTGGTTTTATCTTCATGTTATAACATTCTTAAGGCCATTTGCCAACACACTTAAATTAATAAATTGTTGGATAAGTTGATAGTGTGGGCATATATCTAATTCTTCAAGCTTCTCTTTCACACTTAATGATTTTCTCTTAATGCTTTGAACAAACATAAGATAAGTGGTATAAGCTTGAGTTCTTCTTTTATTCTTTGGCAAGTTGTCCTTGCCCTTGTGCATTAGTATTCTTTCACAACAAGCTTCTTCATGTTAATGGTTTAATCATGGTGACAAACTAAATCATTATTTCAGCTTGCTTTTACTTTCTATACATATGTTAATTGCTTCATTTTCTTACTTCAATAACACACTTAATAAGCTCCAATAAGTTTCAGTTTTGGCATAAAATCACCAATTTAAGGCATCATAAAGTCATTAAAACATGTTATAATACACCTAAAAGTCTAACCAATTGATATACCAACTTAATAGACTTAATAGGGTACCTTAAACCACCATCTTCACCATCTAAAATGGGGATTGAGAAGGGAAACGGAAGGTGCTAGGCCAGGGATGGTTTCACGGCGCGCGACGTCCTTTCCGTAAAAACTCAATCTTTCGGGTTGACCTGTGAAGCTAGGGTAGGCCTCGTTGCCTCACTCCTTGAGCATCCAGCAACCATTTGGAAACTGGGGGAGGAGGTTTTTGGTGAAACACTTAATAAGGGTAATTAAAATCATGCAATCTTAAGGAACCCTTAACTCACTAAGTAGTTAAACCTTGGGCTTCATACTTGCAATTTAATCTTTCATCTCATAATACTTTGTGGGTTAAATAACTAAAGGTGTTGAGTATCTTAATCATTGTGGAACACTTATGCTTCAACTTCTAAATCTTCTAAGTATCCATGTGAATATTGATTATGAACTCAATGTGTTGATTATGCTAATGCTTTGATCTCCTTTATTTTCTGCACATACAAACAAAACGTGGTTAGCTTGTTACATTGTATCATTGTATCTTCAGCATTTTTTATTGTAAGTACTTGTATCTAGCATTTTTGTGGAGTAACTATTCTTTTGTAATCTTATTGTAACGAAACACCCTTACATCTAGTTGACCCCTTTCCCAACCTTAGGCACTAGTCTTAGTTGACCTAGGGAAAAGGCTTGATTGACATAACAAACTCTTGCATATTGCATCGTTGCCTTAGCATCATAGGTTAGACTCCCCCCAAACCTTAACAAATTAAAATCAACTCCTAGAACTTAAACTCTAAATATTATCTAGAAACTAGGGACTACCCCCCTTGGCTTCCCTAGGAGTGAGCCTAGACGGAAGAGGTTCAAGCCAAAGTGACAGCGTGGGCTTTGAACTTAGGCATTGTACCTCCAAGGACACACTAAGTGAGCAGGACTTGGCTTACGTTTGCAAGTGTGTATAAGGACGGCAACAGGTTCATCACCTCCTTGTAGTATCTTAATTTTCTCTTATCCTCTAATTGTTTATCACACCGCAATTTCTCCTTAAATTTAAATGTAATAATATTGTTAATGTCATCGGTACTCTACAGAATAACCACTTCATCAATATTCCAATGGTTTAGTAAATACTTGGCATATTTATGCCAACCCCGCTTGATTTGCATGTGGCTTTGACTATACTTTTAAGTAACCTTATAAATCCTCTTCTCTTCCATGTTTTTTTTATCTTGTTCTTGTATGTAAAGTAACCAGTCACAACCATTGATTTTATTACTGTGACACTACTCTGCAATGATACTAATCATAACAAGGTGGTCTACACTTGAATGATATCCCCTAAATCCAACCTGGCCTTTAACTCTTTTTTTGTGATTTTTTAGCTATATGTTAATCTTCTTTTACAGAGTAATTACATATAACTTGGTTAAAATATAGCTAATCATAGTGGTCTCGCAATTAGAGGGATTTATTTTATCCCCACTTTTAAGAATAGTAACAATGATGCTTTGAGTCCATGGTTTAGGGAAACCTTATTTAACTACTATATTGAAAAGCTTGTTAATGTAAGGGATGAGAATAGGCCCTCCAATTTTTAGGGTTAGTAGCCTTCTATGTCCTTAGCTTTCCCTTTTGATGTCCTTAGCAATTGTGTTGTAGTTAGGTCATGATTTGGGGTGTTATAGATAGGATTGGTATGCCACAACTTGTATTCATCAATTGATTTTAAACAGGTTTTGAAGATTCAATTTATGCTTGTGACATTGTCAATAGTTACTAACACCTAAATCTATCCAATTTTACTTCAACTTTTAAAATTATGGAGTAGCCATTGTCACTTCTCTTTTGCTTTTAGGATATGCATAAGTAATACATTATTAAACTTTCAAGTGTTTCATAATTACTTTAGGTTTTTGCTTTAGATTACACACAACTACTACATTAAAGCATTTCTAAGAGGCAGGTATAAGTAGCTTTGCTGCTAATTTCACTTGTTTTTTATATTTTTTCTTTGTCAACTACCCCTCTTTGCTGCTAATTTCACTTGTTTTTTATATTTTTTCTTTGTCAACTACCCCTCACTTTCCTAGATCCACTTCACTTTTAAAAATATAATAATCCTTCAAACTTTTTTTTTATTTACATAAATTTAGGATGGTATTGTTTATAAATTATTATAAAACATTTCCTCCTTGTCTTTTTGTGGATATCTCTAACTCCACAATATTTGATATGATACCCTCTCTTATTACTTTTCCTATATGAATATCATTTACACAAGTTAATTCGGCACATTATTATTTTGGCTTCTACCCCACCACGTGTATATAGAAAGTTGTAAAAAGTTACCACTGTAAATTCTTTTTTTATAGGGTAGGGAAATTCCATGGGCCAATGATTTATCAAAACCATGGACTTGTAAACCACCAACAGTAAAATAAGAATTTACTCTTCCTTCTTCTTTGAAACTTTTTCTTTTAAACTATCTTTTCTTTTTTTATTCTTTTTTTTTTCTTTCTTTCTTTCTTTTTTCGTCTCCCTTTATTTTTCCTTTATTTTTTTTTTCCTTCTTCTTGATATCTCATAATAACTTATAATTTCTTGCACGTGAAAGATTTTTTCTTCAATGGTAATTTTTTATGATGATTATTTTTTTAATGGAAAAATCCCCTCATGTGGTCAAAGTCCTGGATAAATTAAAGAAACTCTGAAGAAAAAAAAAAAGTGTATGTGGTATGACCAATGGCTAGGATCAATAACAAAGCTCTAATACCAATGCAAAGAACCAATCTGGTTCTTACGACGGACATCCATCATAAATGGAATAAATAACTGTAATCCATATTGGACAAGAAAATATATTGAATAATAATGTATATAATGAGATAAAATAGATAATATATGATGAATAGATGTACAATGAGAGTGCCAAATATATAGAGAACCTAAAGGTACCAATGTGGTGAACCAACCCGGTTCACTATGTAATTATCCAAAATACTTGGAATATAAATAATCCATTTAGGATAGTAATATATATATATATATATATATATATATATATATATATATATATATATATAAGAATGTATATAATGAGATAAAATAGATAATATATGATGAATAGATGTACAATGAGAGTGTCATATATAGAGAACCTAAAGGCACATGTGGTGACCATCCATGAAAGGATGTGTCACTTAGATAATTAATAACTATTTATTATTATTATTATTATATTGTATGTTACATTAAATGCATCTCATGAACCTTTTATGATTTAGAATAGACAAGTATATCATCTAAGAACACAATCACAAACTTGTCCAAGTATTCCCTGAACACTCCATTCATCAGACACATAAAAATTGTTGGAGCATTTGATAGCCCAAATGGCACTACTGTGAATTCATAATGCCCATATATAGTTATGAATGTTGTCTTGATGATGTCTTCATCCTTTATACTTACTTGATGATAGCATGATCTCAAGTGAATATTTGAAAAGATTCTTGCACCTTTCAGTTGAACAAACAAATCATCAATTCTAGGAAAAGGATACTTATTCTTTATGGTAATCTTATTAAGTTGTCAAAAATCAATACACATCTTGAAGGTTCCATCCTTCTTCACAAAAAGAATTGGATCTCCCCAAGGTGACACACTTGGGCATATATACCCATTTTTTAACAACTCTTCAAACTGCATCTGTAACTCCTTCAATTCTAGTGTACCTATTATGTATGGTGTCTTAGACATTGGGGCAGCTCCTGGCACTATATCAATAGATAAATCAATGTCTCTCTTGGGTGTAAATCCTAGAATTTCTCTAAAAACATCTTCAAAATTCCTCAAGACCGGATGGCCTTCAATGCTTTCCAATTTAAATTTGGTTGCCTCCTCCATATGGGTTGCAAACATTTGACATCCCTTCCTGAAACTCTTCTTCAACTGCATAGCTGAAATATCTCTAACAACTATAGCCCTTGGAATGCCTTGAATTTTTCCTTGCTTTCCTTCCTCATCAAGACATGTGATTGCCTTGTGGTAACAGTCTAGGACAACATGATGTTTCTCCAACCAATCCATGCCAATTAGACATTCATATGAACCCAACAGTATGATTTTTACATCTACCTTCGTGTTGAGTCCATTCATGTCTATCTGACAATATTTAACCAACTCATTGATATTTCTCTTAGCCCTCGTGGCTAACTGAACTAACCAAGATTTCTATGCTTGCTTCTTTGCAAGTGGAATATTTCAACAATGTTAGCATTTATGTAACTATGGTTATCTCTGGAATAAATTAAAATTGTTATGGGATGGTCATCATTCTTACCTTCCACTTCAATCATGGGGAATTGATATTATGCATGCTTGTTGTCCAAGACTGCATAAATCCTTGGCATGCTTCCTCCCATGTATTTCATTGTTTCGGCCTACTGAATGTTGTGGACAGTCCTCATTCTCTCTCCTTTATGAGGGCAATGCATGTATAGGTGATTCCCCTCACTTCCCCAACATTGAACAGGTTGTTGTCTTGGCCTTTTCCCAAATGAATCTGCATTCTTTTGTTCATTTTGGGCTTCCTAGCCTTATTGATTTTCTTGGAAGTTATTACTGAAAAGGGGTGGCTTAAAACCTTTTTGCCTTTGATCATTTTTCCCTTTCATTTTGTCATTCCAAGCCTTTTGGAACATTGGCCTTCCCTTTCTTTGCTCCTAAAGGTGTCTTGCTTTCCTTATGGTTTCTTCCAATGTATTTGGGTTATCATATTGAATCTTGTCACTATAGAAGGAGGGTAACCCACTTAGAAACCTTTGGATTTTAACCTTATCATCCTTGATGAAATCAACATACTTCAACAATTCAAATAACCGCTTCTCATATTCCTTCATTTTCATGGTTCCCAACTTGAGTTCAAAGAAATCTTTCATCTTTCTCTCATAGTGATACTCAGACAAATATTTCTCTTGAAAATGTCCTTTGAACTGCCTCCATGAGATCCTTTTCTCATTAAGGTTCTTAGATTTCTTAATTTGATCCCACCACATGGCTACCTTTCCTTGCAAATGGTAGGTGGCAATTATAGCTTCTACCCGGGATGGGCATTCATGCAGCTGGAAATATTTCTTCATTTCCAATAGACAGGTCTCTGCCTCTTCTCCTTTCCTATGCTCACCATTGAAGGTAGGTGGATTGATTTTCATGAGTTCACCTTGCAATATGTTTGCCTCGTGCCATCTTCTTTGCCTCTAAATAGGAGACAAATTTGGGCTGCTCCCTGGCCCTAGGCTTGCATGAGTTCTTCTAGTGGACTTTCTTGGAGAATGATGGTGCCTACTCATGCTTCTTGACTTTTTATCATTTCCATGATCGTCCCTTTTTCTATGGGATCTAGATGTTGGTATTTGTCTAGCACTAGCCGCTTGCTTGGTGCCAGAATCCTTGTTGACTTTCTTATGCAGCATGTTTAAGCTTTGAAGTATCTCTTCTTGAGCCTTCATAATCCTTTCAGTATCATCTTTGTAGCTCTACACTTCCCTATGCATGCTTCTCATACTGACAGACTCTTGCCTATCTCTTCTTTTGTTTGACTATGCCTCAGCATTCCCCATGCTGACATGCTGACCTTTCAACTCTTCCTCATGGTTGTAAGATCCTTAATCATCTTCCATAACTCCAGTCGTCATATAAGAACTAATTTTCTTTTTGTAGCTCTAATTCTGCAAGAAATGTGCATGTAATAATTATTGTTAGAACATGTGTATTATAAAACATTTCATTAATTGGAATACGTGTTGTTTCCTCATCAATCTATTAAGGATGCATTTCATCATTCACACTATGATTCCCTAGATGCATTCCTCTATGAAATAGCTTCCCAACGACTAAAATATTGCCCAAAATCTATCTCTGGTTTGAAATTTATATCCTTCCGAAGTTTTTCGGGTCACCTTTGGCCAATGGTCATCCCCTTCGCTGCGTGGCATCCACATAGATTCACCTCTCTCATGCCATCTGACATGGCATAGTCGTGACCTGGGACGCCATCCCCTGACGATGACGTGGTTGTTGGTTGCAGGGAAAATCTCTCGGTTTTCGCAAATACCAGGCCTTCGATGCTCCATCGTTCTTGTATAGGTCTACAACATCTCTAGAGCCCCGAAGTCTCAAATTCTCCTCTCGCTCCAAAATATATGGTGGGGATCGATCCACCCTTAGATCCGACGGTTGATATTTGTCTACACCTAACACAAAGTTTAGATTTGGCAAGGGTCCTACACTAAATTCGCACTCCTCAAGTGTTTTCATCAATGGTCATGACTTAATCAATCATCCAGATGTACGGTCTACGTGTTCCAACATGATCGCTTATTAACCCCTTCCTCATTACACGCGTAGATCTTATGTTAACATGTAGCTGAGTTATCCGATGGTTTTGATCAAAGCGCACGACCTCCTGATAATTAACGCCATTACAAATTCACATGCGCGTTTGCCTGCCTCCGTTGGTCTATGTCCTTGATGGACGGTTTGATCTCCACTTCCCACAACTCTGATGATTATTGGTCACCTCCAAGCCTTGATGATCGACGGATCTGGTTTAATCATTAGTTGTGATGGACAGTTGGGTTTTTTCTTTACTTCACAACCTATCGAAGTTGGACACTTCGACGAGGGAAATTTCATCATTCAACAAATCCTCCTATACCCTCGAATCTCTTGAAGTCCCGAAGTTCCGAAGTTATGGAATTCCTCGCCACGTACTCCGTCCTTTAGCACTTTGGCATTTAACGCATCCTCCTATACCCTTGAATCTCTCAAAGTCTAGAAGTTTCAAAATTCCTCCCCACGTACTCTATCCTTCGGCACTTTGGCATTTAACGCATCTTCCTATACCCTCGAATCTCCCAGAGTCCCAGAGTTTCAAAGTTCTGGAATTCCTCACCACGTACTCCGGCCTTCAACATTTAACGCATATTCCTATATCTTTGAATCTCCCAAAGCAAGACTTCGTCGAATTACTTACGTTGTCCTCCCACTAGTTGATCGAATGGTTGAGAAAATATCTCAATGGATCCTCGATCTACAACCCACATTGCTCTTGAATTACTCCCCTCGATCTGAGGGTTAATAGTATCGCTTACTCTATCCTTCCACTATACCCAATATAACGGTTGAAAGAGATCCTAAAGGATCCCTCGATCAATGGATCGTGTTGGTTCACGATTTTGACGTTCGGGGATTCTGGTCGTTCCAAACTCTTTCGCGCCCGAAGTGGTCAACACAAAATGACCGTAACTCGCATCTGACAGTCAGGAAGGGTCTTGAAGGATCCTTAGATCTACGGCTCATGTTATTTCATGAATTCATGTCCCTTACAGGTCTTAACCCATTTAAGTCCTGAAGGTTTACCTACCGGAAAGGTCATAAAGCACGGATGACCGCTTGTTGTCAGTTAAAGGTATCTCTTACCCTATCCTTCCATTATACTCGATCTAAGGGTCGAGAAGGGTCCTGAATGATCCTTAGATCTACGTCTCAAGTTACTTCGCGAATTCA